>ML796731.1:109705-122586 GCA_009831015.1 Picea engelmannii
ATATATATATATATATATATATATATATTAATTTATGTAAAAATACAATGGATAATTACATAAATGGATAAAAAAATATATTGGATAATTATATGAATTGATAAAAAAAGAGATGAATGATAATCACATTGCATGTGTATTAATTTATTAAAAGAATAAAATGATTAATTATATGAATAGATAATGTTTTCAATTTGTATTAATTTACTTAAAAAAAAATATTAAATTATATAAATAGATAATGTTGTTAATTTGTAGGTTGTATTGATCTAGTCATTGCAATGCTTTGTAGGTCATACTAGTTTAGTAATTATAGTGCTTCAATCTTGTGAGTTATTATGGATATAGTGTAAAAAAAACATCATACCATTTCTATTACTCACAAAGCTAGAATGTTCGTGATGATAAATTAGTGATAGAAAGCCAACAATAAACTTTTACTATTTGTGAGTAAAAGAAGTATTTCCAATCACTTAAGGCCACATCAACGTCCTCCATCTCCAAATGGAAGATCATTAACGTACCATTCAAAGCCACCATGGATTTCACCCCGCCACATACAAAAAACCTACCTTCACACCAAAAAATAGTTTAGTGGTGTATCCTTCAAACACAAAAAGAGAATTACCACAAGTTATACCACTGAAAACTAAAGCAATCATTGGCACTCCATGTAAGATGATACACAAATAATATGAGTCTAAAGCACCCATGAAGGAACCACAACAAGTCTAAAGCACGCATGAAGGAATCTAATCCTTCATGTAGAAGATGATTGGTGTCTCCTTTGTCTACAGGATACATGGATAAATGGAGTCCATTTAAGCAACATTCCATAGGATAAATGGAGATCATTTCAACAACACAACTATTTATCATAAAGGAATGTTGGAGGAATGACTTAGGTCAATATTGTCAATGTAAGATATGATTAGATTTTAGATGTGGGATAAAAAATAAACTATGAAGTATTTATTTTCCATCCAAAAGTCTTTAAACAACATAATCACTCCAATTCACTTTGATGTTTCATTTCCATGCTTTAAGAGTATTATGCTTTAAGAGCATTATGCTTTTAAGGGTATAGGTATAAGTGTATGATAATTATTATCCAAATTCATATATGACGATGAAATTGGATTGTTTCCCAGTTTTAAATCTAACAAGATCATTAAAAATTGTTTAGAATTTCATAAGAATCCAGTGACTTTGGCAAATTAATTTGCTTCCTCATAGTGCCTCGCCCAATCCCATCGAGTGATGACAACTCCTCGTCGAATGAAATAAAGTAATATGAAAAATCTGGAGTTGGATGTGAAGCAATAATTTGAAGCATGTGCCAAAGGTGGATACGCCAAGAACAGACGGAATTGTTACGAACGAAATTCCAAATAGAATTTCGGCTTTTGGAACAATAATGCATGAAACAATAATCCACCCAATAACGGACGGAATTGTTACGAACCAAATTCCAAATAGAATTTCGTCTTTCCACGTCTCTGCCCTAGTCAATGCCGAACCAAATTCCAAATAGAATTTCAGCTTTCCACGTCTCTGCCCTAGTCAATACCGCCATTTTAGACTCTGCAATTTCTTTGAGGGCTGTATGTATTTATATGCATAGAAAAGAAGGGAACTCACAGGGAGAGAAATGGATAAAACTGTTAAGTCGATGCAGCGCGTGTGATTTGTGATCACAATAGTGGTGGATACTGTAATTTCCGCAACTATTAGTTACTCAAGTGGTGGATACTGTAAAATGAAAAAATGGTTTTTCATTTTATGAAAGTGGTAACAATTTTCATAATTCAGGTGGGAAAAGTTATTATTGAGTACTTTTTTGTGAATGCAGGTTTATTGGTCACCATTATTTAAGAAAACCAAAGCACTTGAAATAATCCATTTATACTTTGTAAGAAGGTAGAATTTCTCTAAGGTCTGTAAGTCTTGGGATGTTAACATGTTTCCTTATGTCGAAGGAAGACAAACTCTTAGCTAATGAGAGAGAGTTTTAGGTCTTATTTTAGGATCAAAATATGGTTTCATCTTAMATTGTAAGTCAATGTCSYTTSTGGTCGTTCCTTAATAAGACTTAGTAAGCCTATGGCATAGCACATGAATTTGTGGGATATTAATKAATACCCATAATATTGTTTTACTATTAATACCCCATCCAAATACATCTCCCCAAATAAAATGGCCCCCTATTTTCATCAAATATTGTAAGTATCATTTTTTCCAATCCATATTTTATACCCTTTATTATTTTTACTCCTAATATGTTGTTCTCAATATTTGACATATGTATATACCATCTACTTTATAAAATGTTGTTTATCATATGCTACTACTTGAGTTTTAAGTCAAGATCATCAAATTACATGCTTCTTAAGAATGGAAAAAGCATTTCATCTTTACATCCTTTTATGAAAAATGTGCTCATTTGCATTGCTTGTTTAGGGATATTCAATGTCCATTGAGAATTTCTATAATGTACAAGAACTGAGATGTATCACCCTACTCCATTGTGAGATGCTTCACTTACAAAAAAAGTCAAAAAGATAGATCTCCTCATATTTTTAATTCAAGGCTCATCACCTTTGACTTCCAACCTATTCATGATTCCAATTAGAAAAGACACCAATAATCCAATACTAGCATCTTCAAGCTATGTAGGTTTCTAGCAACACCTAGTACTTCCAACCTATGATTTGAATTGGAAAATGAACTATAAATTAATGAAGATCCATATAGCTTCAAGAGGATAAGATAGCCCAGTGGGTAAGTTTGAGTGGATGAGTGGTGTGGTTGGTCAATTCCCTGGCCAACTATTGTTGATATTTGATGAGATTGTTAGGCCTCATTCCATGTCCCCACCAAGTGAAGCTCACTCTTTACCCTGTTTACCATCCACAAAATGTGGAGAAGCAAAACCATCAAATGTGGGCAAGTACTCAAAGGGTTTCCCGCCAAAAGAAAAAGAGGATAAGATAAGATACTTTCTACACAATGTCTTGGATGTATCCTATGTATAGAATAGGTGATCACATAAAAATTTCCAAAATCTATGCAAATGTATTCATTACAAAACTAGTGACATTTAGAACAATGTGCAAATACCAACTTTACATTCAAGTTCCTTTCACTGAAAACTCTTATAATCAAAAGCCCAAAATGATAGTAACCCTTTTCAAGGAAGCAATTAAATATTAAATAGGATTATCATTAGATGTTCCTCTAATCCTTTGTTAGAGTTGCACGATTCAATTCAATTTGCACTTTGAAACTTTGGTCATTTAAGACCCCTTCCCATCCCCAAAATTTTGGATAGTTCAATTCCCCTTTTAATATTTTGGATAATTAAATTCCCCAATATGTACATCCTGAGTTACCATCGAATGATATTAAATTAAATTTTAACTATTTTTAAAATTATCAATATTAACTCAAATGATCAATAATATTAAATTAACTTTTAACTATTCTTAAAATCATCAATATTAATATTAACCCTACATGATAAATGATGATAGTAAATTAACTTTTAATATTCTTAAAATCATCAATATTAACCCACATAATATAGTATTGGTTTACTTGTAAATTCCTTATAAATTTGGTTTAAGTGTAAATACCTTATAAATTTTAATGAATTTTAATGGTTTGTGTGAAGAATGTGGATTCCTTATAATTTTTAATGGTTTATGTGAAGAATGTGAATCTTAAATCTTAATTTGTTAAGTAATCAAGAATCTGGGCACTAACTATAAAAACTCTTTGTTTCAACAACATGGTAGGTTGGTTAAATTGGAACGATTTGAAGCCCTTAAACTTCTTTGGATAGGTATCATGACATTCGTAATGGTTGCTCCTCGTAATATAAAAAATCTCTCTGGGAAAGATTGGGGTGACCATTATGAGACCCTCTGTACCCGTAGGGTTGGCTAAGAGAACCACAAGGGTACTGAGTACGATAGGCACGGTGAAGGATGGAAAATCAATCCCTTTTATTGAGATAAAAAGTCAATAAAAATGAATTTCTAGTCCATTTTGATTAAAAATAATAATTATAATAAAACACTTGATATAAAATACTACATCAACAATAGATATGGGGCGAAAGCACTCTAGGCTTAAAATATACTTAAGTGCATAGTGGGGCCTTTATGTCCCTCTTCATATAAGCTCATATAAGTAGTAAGTTATGAATCATGGATGCTTCATAAGCGCTTGTTTTGAAAGATAATTTGTCTTTTGATTGTCTTCCCTATATACATGGCCAAAAAAATGTATGCACAACAGATAGCAACATAACATAGAAAGTAAGGGAAGTTAGAGGCAATCCATTAAGGACGTTTGGGCAATGAGAGAAAATAGATAAAAAATGTTATGTCAGTGTAGGGCTTGTTTTGCATTATTCAATGTTGTGATAGGTGGTTTGTTGTACAACATTCAATGCTGATCCGGGGGGAGCAGGGGTAGGCCTTGGTGGTGGATCTGACCATAGATTTGGTGGAGGCGCTGGTGGCGGAGTTGGCGGTGGATTTGGTCGAGGCGTTGGTGGTGGAGGAGGAATAGGGGGCGAAGTCTCATTCGTTCCAATGATGATTCGTGACCAATGGGAGAGATATTGTACAAGGAAATATATAATATTTTGAGAGTTGTTGAAGGAAGATGAATCCCACTCTCGATGGAATGAAATAAAACATCTTCCTTCTTTTTTTTTACTTGATGTACTGTGTTTCTCTGTTTCGTTAGGAAATGATTAATATATACTTCTCGTTCTTTTCTGAAATATTATCGTTTTCTAAAGTAAACTTTCTCTAGGTTTAACTATATCCTCGAATTTTAATATGGAAAATAATTTTGTTGATTCATTTTAAATCCTTTTGAAATTCTCTAACTAAAATAATTGTAGAATCTATTTCTCCTAATGAAAGAAATAATATACAAACATCACTAATATTTTGATCTTCATATAAGTTTAATGCACTTTGTTTATTTCAATTATAATAATTTAAAATTATATTACAATCATATAAATGTTAATTCCCAACATCAATCACTGTAATAAATAATGTTATAACAACTATACTACATATATAGTTAAATTAAGAAATTAAAAAGAAGTACAAAATATAATAAAATCTAAAAATTCACCCAACACGCCAATTTTGCACTTCACAAAATTTTAACTATTCAATTTTTTAAATTATAACATTTTATTTATTTAGTATATGTATGGAAATTCAAAAATATTTGATAACATTGATGGAAATACTTTGAAAAATTGAAAAACCAATTTTTTAAATTATAACATTTTATTTATTTAGTATATGTATGGAAATTCAAAAATATTTGATAACATTATGGAAATACTTTGAAAAATTGAAAAACAAATATTATCAGGGTGCTCAAATTTAATATATTTATGAAAAATCAAGATTGATTAAGAAAAGTGATTTGGAAGATACCAATTTATTTTTAAACAAAAACAAATGTTATGAAATACTTGTAAGTTTTTTATTTTTAAGTTATAAGTTGCAACATGTGGAGTTTTAAATATAATAATAGATGTGGTAATATTAAAATTTCTAATTAAAGGTGAGTTGTTTAATTTTCCTAATGTTTTTAGTTTTTATAAATAAACATTAACTTTTTAAAGATTATTTAATATTTTATAAATTTTAAAAATAATTAATAAAATTTTAAAAAATATATGCAAAGTTTTAAATAGAATAGTTGCAAAGAAATTTGCTAAATGAAAATAAAAATAAAAATAAAGATAAATTTGCTTTGACAATTAGAATTAAGATATTATAGTAGAAATATATTTAGACGTAAGAGTGAAATTAGAATGATGAAACATATAAGAATATGATAATAATTTAGTAATTGAAATTTAAAATATTTTTAATTAAAAGAAAAGAACTTTGAATTTGAGTAATTTAAGTGATGTAAGAAAACAAATAATAAAGTCATGAAGTAATTAAAAAATATTTTTTTTATTAAAATAAATTCAAAAAACAATAATTATGTGGAAGGTGTTCTTTTAAGGGAGGTTTTTCTAGGAAGTTCATATAATAAAGAAAAATAGGAGGGAGAGAAGCGAAACCCTAGCGTTCTGGAACGCTTTCCTTGCACACCTGCTACATGACCTAAAATCTCTTCCAGATAACCTCCCGTCTGCTATGATCTGTAACAGGTAGACCCCAAGACTGATCAATCAAAATGAGCCCAGTGGAGGGGGGGCAACCCCCCCTCGTACAACAACATAACCGCCAATGACAGGGCAGGCGCAAGAGCAAAGCGTCCTTCCTTCAAGCCGTCGCCGAAGCTACGAGACCAAATCCTAGCCAGAGAACAAGGGCTGCAGAAAGAGATGGACATCGATGCAGGTCCATCCCATCCAAAAGAACCTCAAGGCTGGGAGAAGGGAAAATGAATCTTGCAATCGGAGAAACCCCCAAGATATCTCATTATCTCAACAAGGGTGGGCGAACACACCCAGTTCATGCGTGAGCATGCCCTCATCGGCAAGTTCTTGGTACTATGGCCATATGAACGTGACCTAATCCACTGGATCAAGCACTGGTGGAACCCTAAAGGAGATTATGAAATCCAGCTAAGTTCCAAAGTTTTTTTCACAATCATCCTGTACAACCTAGAGGATAAGGACAATTTTTTTGAAAATGGACCATACTTCTACAACTCGACTGGGCTTTTCCTACGCTTCTGAATGGACATATTCGGTCCAGACAAGGAAGATTTTACAATGGCCCCAGTCTGGATCCGACTCTATTCTCTTCCCCGAAAGTTTTTCCTGGAGGAAATCCTCATGGAAATAAGAAACACAGTAGGGCACTATGTCAAAGCTTCGGAGGCCACAAGGCAAAGAAAATACACCTCATACGCCTGAATATGTGTATACATGAACATCTTTGTAACTCCCTGTTTCTCCCAATTTGTAATTAATCATAAAATAGGAATTTCCATGCTAATGCATGAGGAAAATGTAAATGTATTATTGTTTGAGTTGCTAATAACTGACTGTGGGGGGGTGAAGCCTTGAAAGTACTAGCCATGATATCACTAGAGGAAGAATGTGAAAACTATAAGAGAGGGTTCATATATCAAATAATCTCAAATATCCCTTGATAAGGATGCAAACCTCCTTCGAATCCCAAGGAAAGAAAATCAGTCAATGAAGAAAGGATCAGTGGTTGAATCCCCAACCACCCCCATGAATGGAAACATGGGCTGTCAGTTCAAAGTACCACAGGGACCTGCAGACCTGAGCTTCCTTCTGACAGAAGGAACATGATAGGTTAGCAAAACCTCCCAAGGTAAGAGGGACACACACACGGGAGAGGAGACACAGGAAGAGACGGGGAGAAGAAGAGAGTAAGCTCGCAGGGGAGATGCGCAGAGCTCTCCAGCGAGTCACGAGATGAAGGACGCGAGACTGATGCCGAGGGCATCTGAGAAACCTCTTCAATGCCATCACTAAGAGAGAAAGCTCTGAGTTACAGAGAACATGATCCAAGCAGAAGAAAAAACAGAGAGAGAACCCTCGAGAACTATGAGAATTCCCTGGTGATATCATGGATTGGAATGGGGGTGGCCAGAGTGCTAAGATTGAATGCCTCTAAGCCTATGGTCGGGTGGAAGGATGAACACCCACAGTCAGTTGGTTGGCGGAAACCTATAATAGATAAGTGATTTATTACCCTGTGTAATTTATTTGTAACTATGTATGAATTGGCTATACTGTGTATGTTATAGGAATAGAGCATATTTCTTAATGGATATACTGTATCCCCCTTATTTCTGCTTGATTGTATAATTAGGCTAGTAAGAAAGCATATGGTTAGGATAGGTTTTATGCCTGTAAATACTAGTGTCCTGTGGTGGCATAAGCTCAAGTCAAGAACTGTGCGTTCGTCGACCGTGGACACAATTTCATGTACGCATGTAAACTTCCTAATCCTTTTGAGTCCCTTGGAGGACGAAGCCTGTTAACCTTAGGAGAGGTAGTGCAAATATGCACAGGCTCTTTGCAAGGAAAATTGAACCCAGAACCCCTTGATGAAGGAGCACAATAGTTGTGCTGAAGACTCTTCTAAGAGTCAAGTCTAGGAGAAAGAGCAGAAAGCTCTCAATTCCTTCATAGCTGACGAAGCTCAGGAAGGATAACGAGTTTCAAATACCGAAAGAGAGTACCCTTTCGTTTGCTAGATTCACGGACGATATCCTTTCGAAGGATCTGAGGTCTGTCACAACCATTAGATTGGAGGAAGGAACATAGGTGTTAATTCCTCAACCCCTTTCAGCCTTCACAAGTAGCGAAGGAATCGGGCCATAGATCCCAAGATCCATGAGAGTTACCTGGACTGTCCATCGGAGGGACATGTGGCTGCCGGTCGGCGTTTTGGCACCCGGAAAACCAAAGGGCAAGACCCCTTGTCTTCGCAAGTCACGAAATCCCAGTATACGAAACCCCGAATCGGTTTAGTGTGAATAAGTTTGAGAAAGCCGGGATTTGATTGCGACCGTTGATCATCCCGAAAAGATCACAACGATTGATCGTGGCTAAAGGTCGCAGCTATCCATCGGAGGGACACGTGGCTTCCAGTCGACATTTCGGCACCCGGGAAACCAAAGGGAAAGACCTCTCGTCTTCGCAAGTCACGAAATCCCGGTACCCGGAACCCCGACACGCTCTGTGGTAGAAAGGAGGAGTCCCGAAAGGATCTGGACTGTCCATCGAAGGAGACGCCTGGTGAGCGATCAAAGTTCGGGGAAAGCTCTGAAATCCCGTGAGCCTTTAGATATCGTACAAGGACTCACATATCGGGTTTCAAGGTTTGAAGAGTCAAAAGACTTGACTGTCTTGCATTTCGAACTCCTGGTTACCAAAATCCCGATACGGCCAGGATCGTCGGATCAGGGGAATATTTGCAGCCGTCAATCTCAGCAAAGGTAAGATTTCGGGTTTCGAGGTTTGAAGAGTCAAAAGACTTGACTCTCCTGCATCGTTGAGTCATGAAATTTGAAAGGAACCTCTTGGCTTGGCCCATGGTCGTAAAACCAACGATCACATGGAGGTGGATAAGGGGAAAGCTAGCCCGCGCTAGGCCCCCATAGGAATTCAGGGATTTTGTCCCTCGAAGAAAAGAGGCAAAATTTTTTTAGTTTGTCGTAGTGGGTATGTGAAAAATTAGTATCAGAGCATGGTTACAACACTTGGCCTGATTAGGATCATGTACAAGTCGCGTAAGGAGATGTTGTTATCTGCATTTACTCCTTGAGGAGAAGGGTTGCAGAATGAACCTGTGATTTTGGGATTTCTTGTTGAATTCCAGCAAAGGAATTATATTGTTCCTTTGTCAAAATGATAACTACTCTTATAGGAGTAGGGATGCATTGATCAATATTACTGATAATACCTGAGTGTGAATAACATAGGTGGAATAAATTGTTCTATGGAGCTATATGAGCCAGAAAAGGGACATGAACTGAGTTGTTCTGTTACAAGTGTGACGATGGCTATCTACTAAAGCAGGTAGAGTCTCTTGCAATTGAGATGGTTGGTTAGGTAAGAATTAAGATCCAAATGAAGAACTCCTTCATGATTTGGGAAATCTGGTAAGGACTGGTAGGATCCTTAGAAAGTTATAATTACTGCATTATTAAAAGACTAAACCCTGAGCATATAACTCCTCATGATTGAGAGGACTGATGAAAATATGTAGGGTCAGATTACCTGACCTATAATGGTTAGAATCGACAACAAGGATAATTTGTTTAAGCAAGATTAAGAGGAGTCCTTTGGGACTGTTGCTAATTCCCAATAGTGACCCTTCTTGGTTGTTCCCATAAAGAGAGGATAATGTCCATATGAGTTATGACTAAGAGATTAGTCCTGTAAGTAACTTAAAAGCTCAGAAGAGATAACGAGGAAATTTGGTATGCCGAACATGCATATAGAATCCAGCTTGTGTTAAAGTTTGAAAACTCCGGAGGTAGAGCGCAAAGTATACCAGGAGAAGTAGTGGTTTTAAGTCTTGAGAGGAAACACTTAGAAAAAGTTTCTAAGTTTCGAAGAGTTGAAGCATTCAAAGGTGAAGCGCAGAAAATTAAAGTTCGAAGAAAGAACAAGTATGGAGGATTGAGCGGGAGAAATCCTTCAGAAAAGAATTTTGAAGATTGGATAGGATCGAGAGTCAATATCCATTTAGAAAGAACCGAAATGTTTTGAGTTGTTCGATCTCGAAGAAGTAGCGCACTGTTTAGTTGTGAGGAGATACCGGAATTTCGCAAAACCAAAGGGCTTGAAAGAAGCAATGAGAAATTTGCGAAAAGATCATAGTCGTTGATCAAGGAGCAATCTGGACCATTGATCGTCCAAAGAGAATTTCGCAATTTCGGGGATCGGGAGAACGGAGGTGAAAGGTCTTTCGAATTCGCGACACACAAAATCGCGAAATCTTGATATGTGAAACCCTGACGAGATTTGAGCTGTCAGATCGTGGAAGAATCGGGACCGTCAGATTGAGAAATCCAAAACTTCACAACTTTGGGGATCGAAGGATTCGAGGTTCTTCATAACAGAAGTCCCAAAGTCACGAAACACGAAATGGCGACATAATCACAACTGTTGGTTGGAGAGCCGTTGGTGACCGTTGATCTGATCTGAAATTTCAACATTTCGGGTGTCGAGAGTTTGAATGGATGGTGGAATTCTCGTTGGGAGAAATATCGATATTCTGTGAACCATTAGATCTAGTTGATTAGCGGAGAAGATAAGGTTGATAACCTCTCATCACTCACAAGATCAGGAGGAACAATATTCGTTAGATTGGAATCAACGAGAGCCATTGATCTAGAGCTTCGAGGTTTCATCTATTAGGAAAATAGAAGCGTAGACTTTCCAAAGTCACGCCAGGTAAATCACCGATTAAATCAAGGTCGTTGGTTAGCGGATGACTTGAGCCGTAGATCCGATGTAATTAGATCTTTGAGAGTCGGAGGTTTAGAAGTCAACGGGCAAAGTTTTGAGGACTCACATTGCACGAAATTGCGACATCCAACCTGAGCCATTGGATTGAGATAGGCAATGGATCGTTGATCTGATGCATACACATTTCGGGGATTCAAAATCGAGAGTTAAGGGGTGAAGACTCCGCCAGAACCCTGAAAGGTGGAAAGTCGGGATTTGATCAGGACCATTGATCGCTAGAGAGATATGGACCGTGGGATCCAGGTTGTCGGACCCTCGTGGATCATAAGTTTTTGGAAACGGTGGAGCGTTGCCCGTGGATTCGTCGAAACACGGGATCTCGATGCGTGTCTGGGAGTTGACCCTAGGTTTCGAGCGAAGGGTCATGTGAATAAAAGAGCCAAGAAAACCTTAGATTTGGTCTTTTGGGTTTTCGGATTTCAAGGGTCGAAGAACCAAATTTCCTTGCAACATGAATCCCAAAATCGCGAAACGCGAATATCCTTTTTGTTCGGATCGTGGTAACCATCGGTGGTCGTGTGAGGAGAAGGCGTGAGCTAGTATGATGAATATGCATGAGTTGAATGTAGTGTGAAGCTTCATAATAGGAAGCCTGATGTTAATACCGGTAAGGTATGAATGATATGAAACATGCAAGTAATTCACACGTATGATGTAAGAATATAAGTATACTAGAGGCCCAATATGATTGCCCTGATGAGTGAAACGTGAAGCAAGTATTGCTCTTGTCTAGATTAAATGAATACTATGGAGGCATAACTAACTCCATTCAGGGGATTCATGAAAGTTCTGTTCCAAATAATAGCCTGAGGGGAATGTATTCCATTTCCTCAGGAAGTACCAATATAATTAGATGAAAAGGTAAATGAGCAAAGATGCTCTCATGTCATAACAAGAGACAAATGATTACACCTTTGAGCATCACATGAGAAGGATTATGAATGAATCTGAATTGACTGATCTTAACAGTAAAGATGCATGCTTATATTCCTTAAGGGGAATATTTAGTAAAAATCTAAAGCTAACTCAAGGTTGAGGCCATCACAAATAGTGATGGATATGAAACAAGGAAGTTGCATGCCGAAGGAGTTCCCGGTGGAGGAACTGTGTAAGGACTTTGTCAGAAGAAAAAAGTCACAACCCTAATAATTGTTGAAGGTTGGACAATGGGCTGCAAGGCCTGTCCATATATAAGAATCATGGATTACATTTTGAAAGAATCTTGTAATTAATAGAAGACTAACAACTGAATATTGGCCATTCTGATAACCAAATGGGAGTGTGTAGGATGCACATGTTCATGATTTATTATGAGAAAAGAGTTGCTATTAAAGCATGTTGCAGTATCCCAAAAAGGGTTAGGGTGAGGCCTAACCAAGGCTGCTCAGAGAAAAAAGCAGTTGTGGAAACCAGAATAGTTGGTAAGAGGCAAGTAAACCCCCTGAGTATGATTAAATGAATAAATGATTATGTTTAACTGATAAGGCTTGGTTGAAGCTATGAGTAAGAAAAGGCAGTGAGACCTTAGAGATAAATTGATTGTGCTGAAAATTCCCAGGCGATGTAGAAAGAATTTGAAGAAGAGGAGAGCCCTCAATTCTTTCCTTGCTATGCATTATGTTTTCCATGGGATGAGAAAGCTAGTACATTGATGAACAAAAATGTTTTGACACCATATTAATGATGGTTGTAATACTGTGAAAACGAATGAGAACTGTTGTGTTGCACTTATGGAAACATTTAAGGATGTTTATGAATTCGAATGTTATGATACATGCATTAGGTTTAATATTATGACTAATGTAATTTTGTCTATAATGATGCATGTTGTGTATAGAAATAAATTGGAGCTATTGAG
>ML796731.1:122636-134257 GCA_009831015.1 Picea engelmannii
CATTTAAGGATGTTTATGAATTCGAATGTTATGATACATGCATTAGGTTTAATATTATGACTAATGTAATTTTGTCTATAATGATGCATGTTGTGTATAGAAATAAATTGGAGCTATTGAGGAAGACAATTGCCAATGATGGGCAACCTCAAACAGAGAATGACAAGGAGAAGGCTGCAAGTGAAAGATTGTTGGAAGGGCTATAAAAGCCCCAATAAAGCACTGGTGATGAGGTAAAAATAAGAAAGAGGGTGCTAGCAGCCAAGAACCGGTATAAAGATATTCGCGCCTGTGTGGCACAAGTTATGAAGGGATTTGGTAAGAATCCCTTCTGAAATATTTTATTGTCTTAGTATTATGCATAAACTTGAAAGGCAATTGTATGCCTTGGATACCCAAGTAAGGTATGATTCGGTAAGGAGAACCTGAATAATGGAGGTATGAACCTCTAGTAGTAAACATTGTTTGTAACCCTTGGAATAATTCATGAATTGATATGTCATGAATGCATTGACAATCAAGGAACGCGTAAAGGCATTCATGTGAAAATTTTGAGTTCATGTGTATTGATTTGGGATTGTGATCGACCTATAGCCGTTAGTATGGTCCTACTGTAAGAATGAAAGAAAACGAATAAACCATGTGAGGAAAAGGTTGGTTAAATTCCAACACCCCATGGCCATGAACTGGTCATAAAGTGTGACGAAATTGAAAAACAATGGAAGGATGCATTGGGTATGAATGTGGCCATGGATATCGACACAATTGTTAAAACACTTTTTAAATGTTGAATTACACTTTGAAAAGTTTGGTATGTTGAGATGAAACTAACAATTGTTTGGTTGTGTAAAGAATGAATTGCAGGAAGCAAAGAGTCTTGGATATGGCGGTGTTGTAAGTCCATAAGAAAGACCGATTGCCTATTGAGCCAAACTGCAAGGAATGGTATTTGCCTTCTGAGAAAGTAATTTAATTGCTAAGTATGCACAATTATAAAATTGTTGTGACGATGTTGTAAAGGTGCAATAAAATGTATATGCATGGAAAAACTAACAAGTTGTTTGGTCGATTGAAGTAGAAAGTGCAGGAAGCAAAGGGGTCTTAGATATGGTAGCATTGTAAGCCCATAAGGAAGGCCAATTTCCTGCTGAGCCAAACCATTATGGGAAGGAAAGTCCCATAATTATGAATCTGGTTCCTGTGCGGAACAAATGTGAAAACAAATAGTGAGATTAGAAAATCTGTGGGTGACAGATTTGCAATAACATTCTGAAAGTTAAAATTTATAATGATGTCTCATGAATTTTATATACCTGTGATACATGTGAGAAGAAAAGACATGTCCAGAAAGGAACATATGAAGGCTGTCAAAGATGGAGATGATGAAAAAGGGCTACTGCTGAGCCATGAGAACCCCATGATGAGTCATGATCACGTGAAATAAATTATGTTGAGGTAACACAAGACGGAGGGACACCTTGGCAGATCAACTCTGAGGGACGCCTCGACTGTAAGACTTGATAGAGTATCCAAAATTTTTCTGTGCGAGAAAACCTCGGCAGGGCAAGAAGGATCGCCCGAGGGACTGTATAACAGTGAAGGGGATGCCTGAGCCTGGGCCTGGAGGATGATTGATTGTAAGGAAGAGGAGACCTTAATAATGCTTGTATACTATTGGGATCATGCACACAGTGGGTAGTTTCCCGTGCGACGAATAAACATAAAAATAAAAATAAAATAAAAAAAAAACTTTGGAAAGGAAGATGAAATCATGATAACTCTTGTGAACTATTGAATTGGAATCATGCACCCAATGGGTACATCAAGGAAAGCGATGAACATGGATAAAAAAACTACCATGTGGATACAGATCCAAAAAATGCACATATAAGTACTGTGCTAAGATTATGAAATTTTCCTTTTGAATTTTGAACAACAGTAAGATGTTTTCGCACAAAATTGTGATTAATGTGCTTGTGTCCAAGAATTATTGAAGGCAGTTGACGAAGGCTAAGATCATGAAAAAGGACCTGAACGAGGATGAAGGTCAAGACTTCTGAAGTGGCTGAATGAGAAAGGCATGACAGGTGTTTTTGAGAAAGAACACCGAGGACGGTGTTCCTTTAAGGGGGAGGGAATTGTAACACCCTGTTTCCCCCAATTTGTAATTAATCATAAAATAGGAATTTCCATGCTAATGCATGAGGAAAATGTAAATGTATTATTGTTTGAGTTGCCAATAACTGACTGTGGGGGGGTGAAGCCTTGAAAGTACTAGCCATGATATCACTAGAGGAAGAATGTGAAAACTATAAGAGAGGGTTCATATATCAAATAACCCCAAATATCCCTTGATAAGGATGACAAACCTCCTTCGAATCCTAAGGAAATAAAATCAGTCAATGAAGAAAGGACTGGTGGTTGAATCACCAACCACCCCCATGAATGGAAACATGGGCTGTTAGTTCGAAGTACCACAGGGACCTGTAGACCTGAGCTTCCTTTTGACAGAAGGAACATGATAGGTCAGAAAAACCTCCCAAGGTAAGAGGGACACACACACGGGAGAGGAGACACAGGAAGAGACTAGGAGAAGAAGAGCGTAAGCTCGCAGGGGAGATGCGTAGAGCTCTCCAGCGAGTCGCGAGATGAAGGCAGCGAGCTTGATGCTGAGGGGCATCTAAGAAACCTCGTCGAGGCCATCACCGAGAGAGAAATCTCTGAGTTACAGAGAACATGATCCAAGTAGAAGAAAAAACAAAGAGAGAACCCTCGAGAACTGTGAGAATTCCCTGGTGATATCATGGCTTGGCACGGGGGTGGCCAGAGTGCTAAGATTGAATTCCTCTGAGCCTATGGTTGGGTGGAAGGACAAACACCCACAGCCAGTTGGTTGGCGACAACCTGTAATAGATAAGTGATTTCTTACCCTGTGTAATTTATCTGTAATTGTGTATGAATTGGCTATATTGTGTATGTTGCAGGAATCAGGCATATTTCTTAATGGATAAACTATATCCCTCTTATTTCTGCTTTATTGTATAATTAGACCAGTAAGAAAGTATATGGTTAGGATAGGTTTTATACTCGTAAATACTTGTGTCCTATGGTGGCATAAGCCTGAGTCACGAACTATGCGTTCGTCGACCGTGGACACAGTTTCATGTATGCATGTAAACCTTCCTAATCCTTTTGAGTCCCTTGGAGGATGAAGCCTATTTAGCTTAGGAGAGGTAGTGCAGATATGCACAGGCTCTTTGCAAGGCAAACCGAACCCAGAACCCCTTGATGAAGGAGCATAATAGTTATGATGAAGACTCTTCTAAGAGTCAATTCCAGGAGAAAGAGTGCAAAGCTCTCAAGTGCTTCATAGATGACGAAGCTCAAGAAGGATAGCAAGTTTCAAATACCAAAAGAGAGTGCCCTTTCGTTTTCTAGATGCATGGACGAGATACTTTTGGAGGATCTAAGGTTTGTCATGACCGTTAGATTGGAGGAAGGAATGTAGGCGTTAATGTCTTGACCCCTTTCAGCCTTCGCAAGTAGCGAAGGAATCGAGACTGTAGATCCCAAGATCCATGGGAGTTACCTGGACCGTCCATCGGAGGGACATGTGGCTTCCGATCGACGTTTCAGCACCCGAGAAACCAAAGGGAAAGACCCCTTGTCTTCGCAAGTCGTGAAATCCCGGTATACGAAACCCCGAATTGGTTTAGTGGGAATAAGTTTGAGAAATCCAGGATTTGATCGCAACCATTGATCATCCTAAAAAGATCAGAATGGTTGATTGTGGGTAAAGGTCGCAGCCATCCATCGGAGGGAAACGTGGCTGCCGGTCGGTGTTTTGGCATTTCGACACACGGGAAACCAAAGGAAAAGACCTCTTGTCTTCGCAAGTCACGAAATCCCGGTACCTGGAACCCCGACATGCTCTGTGGTAGAAAGGAGGAGTCCCGAAAGGATCTGGACCGTCCATCAGAGGAGACATGTGGTCAGCGATCAGAGTTCGGGGAAAGCTCCAAAATCTTGTGAGCCGTTGGATCTTGTACAAGGACTCGCATATCGGGTTTCGAGGTTTGAACAGTTTAAAGACTTGACTCTCTTTCATTTCGAACTCCCGGTTACCAAAATCCAGATACGGCCAGGACCGTCGAATCAGGGGAAGATTCGCAACCGTCAATCTCAACAAAGGTAAGATTTCAGGTTACGAGGTTTGAAGAGTCGAAAGACTTGACTCTCCTGCATCGGTGAGACGCGAAATGTGAAAGGTGCCTCTTGTCTTGCCCCGTGGTCGTAACCAATGGTCACATGGAGGTGGATAAGGGGAAAGATAGCCTATGCTAGGCCCCCGTAGGAATTCGGGGATTCTGTCCCTCAAAGAAAAGAGGCGAAATTTTTTTAATTCGCGGTAGTGGGTATGTGACAATCTCCCATGCTCTTCCAGGATCTATTACTCTAGAATATCAAGATGAAGACTGGAAACATACACTGGATTACAAACACATTCCTTTTCATTGCAGGAAGTGTCATGAACATGGACACCTCTTTAGGGATTGTTCGTTGAATATTCAAGCAACCAAAGCCAGCGAGGTCAAGCAGAAAGATGGATTCACTATGGTCACAAGCAGGAAGAGAAACCCTCCAATGAAACAGTAGGCGAACCCCAAGACCACTGTCCTGATCAAAAACTCATATGTGATCCTAAACCAACTACCAGAAGATGAAGAAATTCAACACCCGCACACAGCTAAACAACGAGTGAAAGGAAAGAACCAGGCTACACCTTCATCGATCCAATCTAACGAGGCCAGGCCAGAAGAACGCGGTGCCATGGACACAAACATCTAAATGCAGTTGGAAGACCATGACTTGGCAAGCATAAATCTATAAAAACTAGAAGAAGCTCTAAGTCAAAAGGATCTACAAGCCCTCCTGGAAGAGAAGCTTCGCAAAGTTCATAAAGTTTTTTTGGACTCCACAGCTGGCTCCACAGCTAGGCTAGGTATAGCCACAGATCCCAGCTTAGACTCAAAGAAGATACCTTGAGAAAACAAAAGAAGAGGATGAAAGTGAGCCCATCAGTTATCAAGGAGGCAGGAAATCTCATGCTCAATTCTGGGTAGATCCAAAATCTCTCAGAGGGATACCTCCACCCAACCCAACAAACCTCATGATGAAGATAATCACCTAGAACATTAGGGGACTTAATGGTAGATCCACACAATGGATCCTACGAGACTCGATCAAAGCAGAAAAGCCAGACATCCTGGTAATCCAAGAGACAAAATGTGCAGGACCGAAAGTAGAAATCATATTCCAAAGAACCTGGCGTGGATGTGAATCCATACACACTGACTCCACTGGAGCGTCACGAGGATTATCCATATTATGGAACCCCAATAATTTTACCCTAAGCGAACCCTTCTCTACCTTGGGCATGCTTACTGCCCACTTCATGATCACAGGGTCAGCGCAGAGTCAGCAGGACAAGGATAGTCTACGGGCCTCAGAGTTAGCAGGACAAGGATAGTCTCATGAAGTGAATAGCTCATATCAAAACCTTGGTATGTATGCCCAACTGGATCCTAGGCAGTGAATTCAATATGATCCTGACGCTAGAGGAGAAGAAAGGTGGAACCAAGCGATTGGAGCCTGATAGTGGAAAGTTCAAAACCCTCATAGAATCACTAAATCTAATAGACATAGAGAATTGCAACAAAAAATTCACCTGGTACAACCGCAGATCGGGGCACCAACAAGTGGCCTGCCATATGGATCGCTTCCTCATAGCGAAAGAATTACTCATACGGGATTCGAGCATGGAGAGCATCATTCTGCCAAGGGCAGGCTCAAATCATTGGTCGTTCGCCTTCTGCCTAGAAACAGGGACTGTGCCGCAGCACAAAACCTTTCGCTTTGACAAATTCTAGCTATCACAGCTTGATTTCCATCACATCGCAAACTCTTGGTGGGCCCAAGTGGAAATAGACCATGGTACTTGCATGTACAAATTCCAGCAACGTCTTAAAAACTTCAAAAAATCGCTAAATTTATGGAACAAGCAAACTTTTGGAAACATATTTCAAAACATGCAGGCTATTGAAAATAGGCTAGCCGAACTACAGGAAATCTTCATTTTAGTGACCAGAACAACATAACTAATGACGAAGGAAGCAGAGCTCCAAGCAAGCTTAGAGGAAAGGAAAAATCAAGAGGAAATACTATGGGGACAGAAATCCAGAGTCCAGTGGCTCAAAGAGGGTGAGAGGAACACACAATTCTTCCATAGAGCTGTGATCCACCAACGCTACATCAACCGAATAATGCATCTGGAAGATTCCCAAGGAAACCCAATCAGGGAACACAACCAGATTGCTGAAGAACTTAACACCTACTATAGAGATCACCTAACGGAAACCAACGAGGACAGATCGACAACAATTCAGAGGATAACAGGGCACATACCCTCCCTTGTGACTCTAGAACAAAATGAAGCTCTAATGGGACCCATTACTCAAGAAGAAGTAGATCAATAAGTTAAAGCAATGCCGCCAGGAAAGGCACTCGACCCAGATGGTTTCACTACTGACTTCTTCCACCATTGCTGGGATCTAATAAAGGAAGAGGTAAGGCAGTTTGTGGAGGAATCGTGAACCTCCGGCCAAGCATTAACAACCCTCAATGCAACTTTCCTCACTCTAATTCTGAAGGAGGAAAGGGTTACCCATCCCAAGAAATACGCACCAATTGCACTCTACAATGTTATATACAAAATCATTACAAAGGTGATTGCTACACGTCTCAAGTCAATCCTGCCATTCATTATCTCCAAGGAATAGTCAGGCTATGTAGAGGGATGACAAATCATGGACAACATCATTCTGGCTCATGATGTAATACACTCCCTCAGGACGACTAAAACCCTAGGTATTCTTATAGAGTCAACTGGCAATATCTTCACTCTATGCTTAATGCCTTTGGCTTCAATCATCATTGGATAGACTGGATCTTAAAACTAACCTCGTTGGCATTTTTTTCCATCTTGTTAAATAGGGTACCCTACAAACCCTTCACTCCCTCCAGGGGCATAAGACAAGGGGACCCTCTTTCACCCTTCCTCTTCATCCTCATGGCGGAAGGTCTAGGGCAGTATATCAAGACATCGATACTGGAAGGTATCCTTAAAGGCCTACCCTTGCATAATATTTAACCATCTCCCTCACATAGCCAATTCACTGATGACACCCTCCTTTTGAATGCCCCCACTTCTCAAGAGGCCATCAAGCTCACCTCCATTCTCTTCGACTTTGTAGAAGCTTCAGGCATGGCCCTCAACCTAGACAAATCCAAACTCTTTTTTTTCAAGACCCTGATAAGGGTTCAGAACCACATCTCAAGACTCCTGGGCATACCCGAGAGCTCCCTTTCATCCAACTACCTTGGCATTCCCCTCACAGGGGCTCCAGCAAGATCCATTTTTTGGAAAAGCCTGCTTCTCTCCATCTCTAATAGGCTTAGCAATTGGACCTTTAGACCTCTCAACATTGCAACAAGGCTAGTGCTTCTCAAGTCAGTTCTACAAGCCCTACCTACCTACCTCTTCACATCTTTGGCGGTGCCTAAATAGGTCATCAGGGCCTTCAGAAACCTCCATAGAAACTTCCTATGTCATGGGCACCAGCCAAACAAGAAGTGGGCACTAGTAGGCTGGGACAAGCTTTGTAAGCCTAAAGCATGGCGAGGACTGGGATTACAAGACCCAGGGAAACTCAACCAAGTCATGGGAGCTAAAATGTGGTGGAGATGGTTAAATTCCCCCACTGCACTCTGGGTGCAACTTTGGAAACAAAAGTATGCTCCAAACACGAGTGTAGACAAGCTCATCCGTCACAACAACCAGATTTAAGCATCCAACATCTGGAATACAACCTAGAAAAATAGAGAACTTGTTCAAAAACATGCCTTTTGGAAGATCGGGAATGGAGAAAGTGCACTTTTCTGGCAAGACTCATGGAAACAACAAAAACCTCTAGATCAGATAGAAGAGCTAAGCCCCATCAGGCAACTGCTTCACACGGAACCCCCTCAGCATGTAAAGGAATTTTGGCGACCGGGAATCAAACCTCTACCTTGGCGGCAATGGAAGACCTCCACCCAGGAACTACATATCCCACTAAACTCAGACATGCATGCCTGGCAGCACTATGCCAGCCACAAGAAAATCCCCAAGAAAGAAGGCCCAAACATTCTTAGATGGGGGCACTCCACTACAGGTAACTTTTCAGTCAAAGAAGCCTATTATCTGCAGGGTAATCACCAGAGTCATGATAAGGAGAATATCTAGAACAAGGTTTGGATCCCCTTCCTTTGGCCGAAGGTGTCAACCTTTCTATGGCTCACCATCCACAACCGTATCCTCACTTGGGATAATCTCAGAAAAAGAGGCTTCATCGGACCATGAATTTTCCCCTTATGTCAACAACAAGAGGAAACTATGGAACATCTCTTCAACAGATGTCCTTTCAGCCAGGGGATATGGGACCAAGGGGCTCAAGCAATGCATAGGATGAATCAGAAAAGGACCAGTATCAAAGACACAATAGAGAACTGGGACCTGCTATCTTTTAAAAATCCCATTATTGCCCTCATTTGGCTCCTACTCCCAGGATTCACTCTCTGGAAAATCAGGAAGGAACGAAACAAAAGAATCTTCCACTCCAAGGCATCCACTCTGGAACTAGTATGGGGACAAATATGTAAGCTCATACAGGAAACATTCCAAAGTAAAAATTGGAAGCAGGCGGATACAAATTGCGACTTGAAAGAGCAGCGCATCCTTCAATACTGGCAGCTCAACCTGAATAATCAGCTTGTGCAAAATCCAAGCTATCCCTGAAAAAGCAGTCCAATTACTTGGTCCCCTCCTCCAACAAGATTTATAAAGGTCAACTTTGATGGGGCCTCCAAAGGGAATCTGGGACCAGTTGGATTTGGATCCACCCTCAGAAACCCAGATGGCCAAATCCTATATCTTGTCGCAGGTTTTATTGGAGAAAATACAAACAATGCTGTGGAACTAACGGGCCTCCTCCGAGGCACACAAGCAACAATTGACAACCTCTTCCACAATCTCATTGTGGAAGAGGATTCTCAAATCATCATCGGGATAATTACGAAAATCCTCCACGGGGAACATCCAGGGAAGATCTTGCCCAGCTGGAGACTATCAAGAATGCTAGAGGAATTTGGTGCCTTACTTAGGCCCAATCTCAGTATCATTCCCTCCCATGTGAAAAGGGAAGCAAACCATATAGACGATTGCCTAGAAAATGAAGGGGTAGCAAGGGAAAGGGAGAGCATCTACTGGGATCCTCATATCTCGGAAGCTACAAAACTCTCAACCCGCTATCAGTGCCTTGCGAACAAACATTACCCACCCCCGGATGGGGTGCCACCTAGCACTGAAGGACCACATGGTACAGTGCTTGGCCGGTCCATAAATGAAGGCCACCACCCCCTATCCCTTCTCCATTAAGGATGAGGGAAAGCTGGTTTAGCCGGGCCGAATACCCCAGACTTCTCGCACGCATGATGGGAACGAAACTACAGATAAATTAGTGGAGAGCCTTAATGGTAGGTCTAGTCACTTTAATCCTCATGAATTCAATTGATTTTGGAGAGGAAGGGGTTCATTTGGAGTTGAAGCCACAACATTGGAGCATCCTTATGCTTTGGTGTGAATGTAATTGTCCAATTGCCGCTGGAACTAGCTCTTGGCACCTTCAAATGCCAAGGGAATGAGGCAAGCCCTGCAGGGGGGCTGCATGGTATGCTTCGGCTGTGTGCAGAAGGCGACAACAAAGCTTCAAGAGGGAATTGTCTATGGACAAGACACAACTTTTCTGAAAATCCAGAAAACGTGAGTTTCCTCCCATGGCCTCTATTGAGGAAATCATCCCGGACGCACCCATCCATTTCCCCCCAAACCACTTGCTTTTCACTGTCCTAGACAACTGGAACCCACTGACTTGTTTTCCCGGGGAAACTTCCCAGCGGGCCTTGAAGGATTTTCATAGCTCCACCACAGGAGAAACCCAATTAAGTGATTTCGCCCCCTACTACATTATAGAAGAAGCTCAGGCAATGATGGATGCAGACCAGACCACAGGAGCAGCAGAGACCCCTCCAACGATAGACCTGGGACAAAACAATGCAACCAAGGTCACAATAACTGGTATGGAAGGCGAGGCATCAGAGGCTAGTTTGGATAGGGAGGGTGGCACCGTTATTATGCCACGTCCTTTGTCTGTCATGCAAGAGGCGGGGCACGACTACCTGCCACTCCTCCAACCGGACCACCTGAAGGTAATATTTGAGCTACAGAGCTTGGTGGAGGACATAATCCACCGCATCAGTCTAGTCAACCAATGAGTAGACTTGCTCTACGAAGCATACTCCAATACCCAGCCAGGACAACGCTACTCGACGTGCGCTCAGGCCTTCGTGATGATAGCTAAGGGAGATGACGAGGATGGCGAGGGCGACATGGATGAAGGGGAGGTCACCGGGTAAATTGTCACTGTTAATAGTTTTTGTTCCTTTCTCTGTTTTGAAGCTAGTCATGGCTAAACACTATTATTTTGTAACCCTCAGACTCAAAGCTTATTTTTTTCAGACCAATGGTGGCCACTTGTCTTGGTTTTCTTTCGGGAAAGACAAATGGAAGCTAATTGATCTTCCTCACAGATAGCATAGATAAACAACTGTCTCAGTTTCCGCTTACACGACGGGACAACTGGCAGACATGGTGTTTTTTGTGTAACCTTTTTTTCGAAAGTTAATACAACAAGATCTACTCTTTTTTACTTAAAAAAAAAGGGAGGGTTTTCTAGGGATTTTTGTCGTTTGTCCATAACTAAGAAGAAATAGCTACCTATTATCAGAGTTATGTATTTCGTTGTATGTCCATAACGAATGAGAAATCGCCACCTGTGATGAGAAATCGCCACTTGTTTTATCCACTGGCATTTACAACATTGCTTTAGCACTGCACCAACGATTGTTCGAACCCACGGAGTTTCTCTCGCCACTTCGGACCCAGAAGAACCCACACAACAATAACCGCTTGGATCAAAAAGGAAGTGGAGGAGCTATAGAACATCTTGCCTGGAGAGGAACATATCAGAAGAACATCTGGAAGAGCTGGGAGTAAAGAGATAAAGATGGGAGAGTGGGAAATGCAAACTAAAAACGACAATGGCATGTTGATCAACTCGTCTACATTATAGGAGGTGTTCGGGTGGTTCCTCATGATTTCATCAAATACACAGGCTATGTGAATCTCTTCATGTAATTACATATGTACTTGATTTAGGATGTCTATGGTTTCATTTGTTTCAAATAGTACGCTTAAACCTTGCATTGCATTTTTTCCTTATCATTGGTCTTGGTCTCCTTTGGGTCTCAAGGTGTCATTTCTATTAAGTTTTTTTACCACTCATTTCCACTGCCATTTTGACGAAATATTTTTTTCCTTCAATGAAATATTTTGGCTTCATTGATTCATAAGTGGACTTTTTCCAAATGCTCTTCTGCCCATGGAGCTTCTAGACAATTTGTGC
>ML796731.1:149491-159950 GCA_009831015.1 Picea engelmannii
GGAAGTGCAGTCAATCAGGGTCAATAAGGAAAAATCTTGGGAACAAAGAAATTATATCTGTTGGTTCCTCATCATTGCATATTCCTTCTCTACGATTGATAAAATTCTCTCTCGAACTGGAGGACTCTACACAGCATCCAAACTGAGATCTCGAGGGAAATGTTACGCCATCTTGAGTTCCTTCAACTATGAGCCCACAAGCAACCTACAAATTAATTCCCTTTACCATAGAACATGCCTCGTAAAAGATGAGAACCAGATTTCTATCGCCTCCATCGTAACCAGTTTGAAACCCATCAATAATCTCACCTTTTCTGTTGAATCCTCCCTAGAGTGAATTTTTTGGACAGAGTGAACCCATTTTTAACCCAGAGCTGAATAGACAACACACATCTTTTTTTTGGAGTGTGGGTCAAGGTCTTAAACGTGTTATATTTTTGGGTAGTTCAATCCGCTTACCAACTATAGCATTGTCAAACACCTGAACATGTAGAGATGCAGGGATACACCTAGCAGCTTGTGGGTTATAGTTTAACTCAGATTTGTCTTTTAGCTAAACACCTGACACTTTAATTATTTAATTTGTCGTAGTGTTATTTATTTTCTTGTAGGCCATGCAATACACAGTCTCAGGAATATTGTGTTTCCAAATCCCATACTATAATCTCATGTGCTTCCCTCTGCATAATCTGCAACATGTGCCCAACAAATAACTCCAACCATCTGATACTCCTTTGTGGTTCCATGAGGTTTTGCACAATCTACAACGCAATAACTGAATTGAGATAGTACTACATAAATAATGATAATCATATGGAATACGAGAGGGAGTCACTGAAACTCAAACAGCTATTGACAATGGGCACAATTAATCACCTTTTAATCTAAAAAATTAATCTGATGGCTAGCAATTGAAGATGGTGGCATATTCTTAGTCATCCTTCCAAATCAATGAATGTGATTTACTTTTCATAACTTCTTTGTATTTTTGAATGCATCAGTTAACCTTTTTACTTTTTAACATTTACCTAATCATATTAAGAAATTACTGTTCCACGTTTAAATGATTAACCTTTGGTATTACCACGTCTGGATTTGCAAATTTACTCAACTATCCACGTCTGTATTTCATTTTTTGGCTTTCCTCAACTGTCCACCCATTTCATTTGCTGATTATACACACGTTTCATTTTCTGACTGTACACACATTTCATATTGGATAACCAAGGGTGGAAGACTATAACAATATGGTGGGGAAGGTCATTACTGCGGGCTCGGGGCAGATCAACAAGAGCTTATTCCTTTTAAAATTATTAAGATATGAATGACGATTGTTTTATTGTTTTTTGAACAGGGGTGAGGCTTTCAATTAGACAACATTTGAACATTTGACGCCTGGGTATTAGAGATGAAAGCGCCTGCGCTGCCGTCGTCTCTACTACTTTATAACCCTTTGTTAGCTCGGGCTTTCAACATTTTTTTTCTAACTGGCCGAGACGAATCTCAAAGGAATATAACGATCCATAATCTGTTTCAGGCCGGCTACAAGGACTGGTCTGGTCTGCTATTGAGATAAAAATCCATATGTTTATGTTATTGCTATTTATCTATAGATCTCATTAGAATGAATAAGAAATAATATATACGGAATGTCTGGATTGCAAGGGGGTGAACGAACAGGGTAGCCCGGCGGGTGTGTACAAGCCGGAGAAGAGGGCAGAACTGGTGAAGAAAGGCTATCGTTTATGGGGAAGTGTGGGCGACCAGTGGAGCGATCTCTCGGGACCCTACGCAGCATCGCGCTCGTTCAAGCTTCCCAATCCTATGTATTACATTAGTTAAAATGGCGTGTCAAAGTTCCCTTGAATTTCCATCCATGACCAATAGAATCCATCTTCGTTTCAGAAATGCAAAAATTTCCTATGCTATGCCATTCGAAATAGAAGTGTGTTATTAGGGATAATGGTTTTCCTATATTCTACTTTTCTTTCCTGTTTGATGTATGCGTTTGTGATCGATTCACAATGCTAATTGGTATTACTATTTGTGATCGATTCACAATTGTAATGGCTATTTTCCATGAGGTCGTGATTTTTCAACATAAATGTAATTTTTCTATAAGATATTTATTTTAAATTTGGAGTTATAAAATTTATTCTCTTTTAGACAGATGGGAACATAGTTTTTTTTAAGCAACGTGAACCTTTCATTGGAATAATAATCTACTTAAATTTATACAGTAACATGCTTCTCGTTTGTTCCACATGTTTCCCAACTGTGCGCTTCCCACAGGTAGACCTCTATACTATACGTCTTTCCTGCTTGCTGACTGCTACAGGTCCCCGGATCCAGTCACTGTAAGGTGAAACTATATCAGCATACTATTTCATTTTAAAATTATAATTATGATTTCTGTTAAAATTAGGGTTTGTTTGTAAATGAAATATGTCAATTAAAATTTGTTTCTAAATGAAATAGGTTAAAAGAGAATTAAGGTTTGTTTCTAAATAAAATATGACTTTTGGCGTTCATCAGCAATATAATTGTGGCTGTGCTAGTTATATATCATTTCATCCATTTCAAAATCCAGACGGAGGGGTTTATAAAGGGCCGAGTTAAAAACGTATCGTCGATTTCAAATACATAGAATCTACAAAATTATTTCCAAACAATTATATAGTTACATAAATAATGATAATCATATGGAATAGGAGACGGAGCCACCAAAAACCAACAAGCATTTTAATTATATACCATTTCATCCATTTCGAAATCCAGGCTGAGGGGTTTATAAAGGGTTGAGTTAAAAACGTATCGTCGATTTCAAATACCTAGAATCTACATGCCAATCCATTATATAGTTGGCTACATTAAGTGACCCCACCCATATACATAAGGATGACGTGAACCTTCAATGTATCATGTTTATAATAATTATCAAGGTGTGGCATATTTCGATACACATTAATACTCTCTTTTACGCAAACTCCTTATACTTTCCGGACCTCTACTGAATCGAAAATCTATTTTCTACCCAAACTCTAATGAGTATGCTATTTAATTATAACTGAACTCTATATTTAGATGTGAAACTTATCCCTCAAATGAGATGCTTTTTTTTTCGGAAAAATGAAGCCAAAGGTAATCAAGACAATGGCTCATCGTTTCCAAAGCTAGGAATGCCATGGCTTGTAATAGGTCTTCTTCGAGGGTAGCGACAAGGACAAAAAATTCAACTTATTGCAGTGTCAAAGCTCGTGTTCCTAATATTTCAAATTAAAATTTTAATATCTCATCTAAGCTTCGAGCAATGACATGCATGACAAGCGTAACATATCACCAAGCACAACTAACCTGAAATGTACATTCCAAAATATGAATTAAAGTCTATATATGCGTAAATTTCTAAATTCTTAATTAAAACGAAGGCCAGAACAGAATGACAACATCATCCAGGGTAAATGTACAGGTGGAAATCAATGAGGTGTTGTCTAACTGTTTTAGGAAATGGTTTTTTTCACTAAAATTCAAGGTAAATTTTCAGAAAATTACTATTTTTTTATGTTTAAAATTCATTTTTAATATAAAAATGGATACAGTATGTTAAATTTTTTTTGAAACAGTAAGATTATATAAAAATAATCACTCATATATATATATATATATATATATATCTAATATTTCTACTAAATTTAAACTAAAAACAATCATATAAATAAGTATACATGGTATTTAATTTTAATGTTTTGTTGACATTATTCTCCAAACCATAATTTAATAATTTAAATATTAACACCAGAATCTTCTAAATTTTAATACTAATGATTTAAATTCTATATAATTCTTCCTATATAATTTAATATTCATAATTATTACATAACATACTGTTCCACCAAATTTACTTTCCATTTATTTTTTACTTTCATAATTATTCTTATCAAAATGAATCGAAGTCTCGCACTAAGCATAATTTGCAGGACTTTAATCATCACAACACTGAGAAATCCTTATGGATTCCTATCAAAACGAATCACTTTTTCCAGATAAAAGTCTCGCACTAATCATAATTTCCATGAGTTTAATCATCACAACACTCGGAAATCCTTATCGATTCCTATCAAAACGAATCACTTCTTCCAGATAAAAGTCTCGCATTAAGCATAATTTCCATGACTTTAATTAAGAGTGGCAAATCCTTATCTGAATTGCAGCTTCTGTCCATTCAATGGACATGGAGCAAAGTCAATTGAAATCAACAATTAACTTTGTTCCATGTCCATTGAATGGAACAAAGTTAAGCGAAATGAATAAAATCTGCAAAGTGTATTTGTTAATGATGAGAGCACTATGTGTGTAATCTTACTTAGTTTTTGTCTTTAATTTTTTTTTTTTGAATAGGAACAACATTACATATTATAATGTGAATGTGTAAAAAAATGGTTTTTCTTTTTTATGAAAGTGGCAATAATTTTCATAATTCAGGTGGGAAAAGTTATTATTGAGTTATTTTTTTGTGAAAGCAGGTTTATTGGTCACCATTATTTAAGAAAACCAAAGCATTTGAAATAACCCATTTATACTTTGTAAGAAGGTAGAATTTCTCTAAGGTCTCTAAGTCTTGGGATGTTAACATGTTTCCTTATGTCGAAGGAAGACAAACTCTTAGCTAATGAGAGAGAGTTTTAGGTCTTATTTTAGGATCAAAATATGGTTTCATCTTAAATTGTAAGTCAATGTCCCTTGTGGTCATTCCTTAATAAGACTTAGTAAGCCTATGGCATAGCACATGAATTGGTGGGATATTAATGAATACCCATAATATTGTTTTACTATTAATACCCCATCCAAATACATCTCCCCAAATAAAATGGCCCCCTATTTTCATCAAATATTGTAAGTATCATTTTTTCCAATCCATATTTTATACCCTTTATTATTTTTACTCCTAATATGTTGTTCTCAATATCTAACATATGTATATAACATCTACTTTATAAAATGTTGTTTATCATATGCTACTAATTGAGTTTTAAGTCAAGATCATCAAATTACATGCTTCTTAAGAATGGAAAAAGCATTTCATCTCTACATCCCTTTATGAAAAATGTGCTCATTTGCATTGCTTGTTTAGGGATATTCAATGTCCATTAAGAATTTCTATAATGTACAAGAACTAGAGATGTATCACCCTACTCCATTGTGAGATGCTTCACTTACAAAAAAGTCAAAAAGATAGATCTCCTCATATTGTTAATTCAAGGCTCATCACCTTTGACTTTCAACCTCTTCATGATTCCAATTAGAAAAGACACCAATAATCCAATACTAGCATCTTCAAGCTATGTAGGTTTCTAGCAACACCTAGTACTTCCAACCTATGATTTGAATTGGAAAAATAACTATAAATTAATGAAGATCCATATAGCTTCAAGAGGATAAGATAACCGAGTGGGTAAGTTCAAGTGGATGAGTGTTGTGGTTGGTCAATTCCGTGGCCAACTATTGTTGACATTTGATGAGATTGTTAGGCCTCATTCCATGTCCCCACCAAGTGAAGCCCACTCTTTACCCCGTTTACCATCCACAAAATGTGGGGAAGCAAAACCACCAAATGTGGGCAAGTACTCAAAGGGTTTCCTTCCAAAAGAAAAATATGATAAGATAAGATACTTTCTACACAATGTCTTGGATGTCTCCCATGTATAGAATAAGTTATCACATAAAAAATTCCAAAATCTATGCAAATGTATTCATCACAAAACTCGTGACATTTAGAACAATGTGCAAATACCAACTTTACATTCAAGTTCCTTTCAGTGAAAACTCCTATAATCAAAAGCCCAAAATGATAGTAATCATTTTCAAGGAAGCAATTAAATATTTAGGATTATCATTAGATGTTTCCTCTAATCCTTTGTTAGGGTTGCACGATTCAACTCAATTTACACTTTGAAACTTTGGTCATTTAAAACCCCTTTCCCTCCCCAAAATTTTGGATAGTTCAATTCCCCTTTCAAAATTTTGGATAGTTAAATTCCTCAATATGTACATCCCGAGTTACCATCCAATGATATTAAATTAACTTTTAACTATTTTTAAAATCATCAATATTAACTCAAATGATCAATAATATTAAATTAACTTTTAACTATTCTTAAGATCATCAATATTAATATTAATCTACATGATAAATGATGATAGTAAATTAACTTTTAACTATTCTTAAAATCATCAATATTAACCCACATTCATCAATATTAACCCACATAATATAGTATTGGTTTACTTGTAAATTCCTTATAAATTTGGTTTAAGTGTAAATTCCTTATAAATTTTAATGGTTTGTGTGAAGAATGTGGATTCCTTATAAATTTTAATGGTTTATGTGAAGAATGTGGATTCCTTATAAATTTTAATGGTTTATGTGAAAAATGTGAATCTTAATCTTAATTTGTTAAGTAATCAAGAATCTGGGCACTAATTATAAAAACTCTTTGGCTCAACAACGTGGTAGGTTGGTTAAATTGGAACGATTTGAAGCCTTTAAACTTATTTGGATAAGTATCATGACATTCGTAATGGGTGCTCCTCGTAATATAAAAAATCTCACTGGGAAAGATTGGGGTGACCATTATGAGACCCTCTATACCCGTAGGGTTGGCTAAGAGAACCACAAGGGTACTGATTACGGCAGGCACGGTGAAAGAATTAATGCTTACAATAGAATCAGTTTGAGGATTTGTTGGAGTCTGTTGAGATATTCTCTCAACTCCTTCACCCACGTTTAGAATTAGTTAGATCTCATTTTAACTATATATACATATGTAACTCTGTGTAAGTGTGTAATATACAAATCATTATTGTGTGGGTTATTCCTATGTGCCTCTGCTTTCTTAAATTATGTCATGGTATCAGAGCAGGTCTTGGCCTAGCTTCCTCACGGGAGGGCCAAGGAGAATGATAGAGATATGAGTTTATGCGCTGTAGGATTAAATAGTTTGTAACTGTGTGTTTTATTAATTTTCTATGTGATTTGGGAGGTGAGATCGCAGCCGATCATTCATTAGAAAACATCAATAGCCTTGCAGAAATCTGAGATTTGTTGTGTAGTTTGCAAAGGCGTCCTGTGCAAATTACCGTGACGGAGAATTGCTGCAGAAGCCGTCCGTCTACCTCGCCAGGGATCTGTATTCAAAGCATTGCATGGAGGAGGTCGCCTCTGCGGATTTGATTGTTGATTGACGAGCTATGTATGTATTCAATCGCTGCCACTGTTCGCCGGAATTAGAAAGAGAAGAAGCTGCAAACCGCTGTGCAAGAAAGACTGCCGTTTCCTCGCTCGCTGCTGCCTGCTAGAGAATTCGTAGCTGAAATCATCTATTTGTTGAGAGGACGTGAGGCTGCCCAGATTTGCTTGGAGAAATCGTTGTGTGCTACATTTGCTGGTGGATTGGAGGAGGGATGTTGCATTGGAAAATTGCAGAAGTCAAGTCGACGAAGAGAGAAGTTGTGCCTGAGTTTTCCATTCTTTCCGATCTATTTCTTCCCCTTCAGATCCAGGTCAATTGCAATGTGGTCGACATTAAGAGTTGAATCGAGCAGAGCAGTGATGGAAGTTTGTCTAGTCGGAGCTGTAATGGAACGAGTTTCGAGGGCAATGCCACTTTCCCAATTAATGCATTATTTCTTCACTAAATCTTTGGGAAACTACATCAAACAAAGTCAAGATTTTAAATCTTGAACGCAGCGTTTTCTCAGGCTCAACTGTGTTGAGATCAAAGAAGACTGTCCATTGTCTGCCTTCCGGATTGAAGTTGCCGAGAATCAGGAATAGTCTCACGACAGAGCCTTATGGTCAGATCTGCAGTTTTCATATTTGTTTATGTATTTGTAAGACTGTGTGTGGTGTGCAGATATATGTATTGTAAACTTTTGATTCTTGTTGTATTTTGGTGCTTCAGAAACAAATAGTTATATTTGTATGTTTGTGAGTTTGTGAATGAGAAAGGTCAATTGTACTATTGACTGCTGAAAACATTTTGTACTAAGATCACTGTCCTATATAACTGTCGAAATTTTCTCTTCGGAGGGATTTTACAGATGGAAGTGTATCCATAAAATGGTTCACTATTGAGACTGTCCTTCGGGAGGTTGAGAAGCGTCAGTTTTACAAAGAGTGTCAACGATGGTCAGAAGCGTTTTGACTTTAAATGTGTCAGTGGGAAGCTCGAATGTGTGGAGAAGAAAGAGCGGAAACCGGGTGATTGCAGAGTGAGTTTCAGTGCTGATGAAGACCAGTGAGAGAAAGACAAAGACAAGTTTTCTAATTATGATTTCAAGTATTGTAAGTTTTTGAATGTAAGCATTAAAGGGGGGTGTTAGAATTAATGCTTACAATAGAATCAGTTTGAGGATTTGTTGGAGTCTGTTGAGATATTCTCTCAACTCCTTCACCCACGTTTAGAATTAGTTAGATCTCATTTTAACTATATATACATATGTAACTCTGTGTAAGTGTGTAATATACAAATCATTATTGTGTGGGTTATTCCTATGTGCCTCTGCTTTCTTAAATTCTATCAAATCCCTTTTATCAAGATACAAAGTCAACAAAAATGAAAGTAAGGGAAGTGAGAGGAAATCCATTAAGGACGTTTGGGCAATGAGAGAAAATACATAAAAATTGTTATGTCAGTGTAGGGCTTGTTTTGCATTATTTAATGTTGTGATAGGTGGTTTGTTGTACAACATTCAAGGTTGATCCGGGGGAGTAGGGTAGGTTTTAGTAGTGGATCCGATCGTTGATTTGGTGGAGGCGCTGGTGGCAGAGTTGGCGGTGGATTTGGTCGAGGCACTGGTGGTGGAGGAGGAATAGGGGGAAAAGTCTCATTCGTTCCAGTGATGATTCGTGATCAGTGGGAGAGATATTGTACAAGGAAACATATAATATTTCGAGAGTTGTTGAAGGAAGATGAATCCCACTCTTGAAAGAATGAAATAAAACATCTTCCTTCTTTTTGTTTACTTAATGTACTGTGTTTCTCTGTTTCGTTAGGAAATGATTAATATATACTTTTGGTTCTTTTCTGAAATATTATCATTTTCTAAAGTAAACTTTCCCTAGGTTTAACTATATCCTCAAATTTTAGTATAAAAAATAATTCTATTGATTCATTTTAAATCCTTTTGAAATTTTCTAACTAAAATAATTATAGAATCTATTTCTCCTCATGAAAAAAAATAATGTACAAACATCACTAATATTTTGATCTTCATATAAGTTTAATGCAATTTGTTTATTTCAATTATGATAATTTAAAATAATATTGCAATCATATAAATGTTAATTCCCAACATCAATTACTATAATAAATAATGTTATAACAACTATACTACATATATAGTTAAATTAAGAAATTAAAAAGAAGTACAAAATATAATAAAATCTAAAAATTCACCCAACATGCCAATTTTGCACTTCACAAAATTTTAACTATTCAATTTTTTAAATTATAACATTTTATTTATTTAATATATGTATGAAAATTCAAAAATATTTGATAACATTGATGGAAATACTTTGAAAAATTGCAAAACAAATATTATATGAGGTTGCTCAAATTTAATATATTTATGAAAAATCAATATTGATTAAGAAAAGTGATTTGGAAGATACCAATTTCATTTTTAAATAAAAACAAATGTTATGAAATACTTGTAAGTTTTTTATTTTTAAGTTATAAGTTGCAACATGTGGAGTTTTAAATATAATAATAGATGTGTTAATATAAAAATTTCTAATTAAAGGTGAGTTGTTTAATTTTCCTAATGTTTTAAGTTTTTATAAATAAATATTAATGTTTAAAGATTATTTAATATTTTATAGATTTTAAAAATAATTAATAAAATTTTAAAAAATATATGCAAAGTTTTAAATAGAATAGTTGCAAAGAAATTTGCTAAATGAAAATAAAAATAAAGATAAATTTGTTTTTACAATTAGAATTAAGATATTATAGCAGAAAGATATTTAGACGTTAGAGTGAAATTAGAATGGTGAAATTAGAATGGTGAAACATATAAGAATATGATAATAATTTAGTAATTGAAATTTAAAATATTTTTAATTAAAAGAAAAGAATTTTGAATTTGAGTAATTTAAGTGATGTAAGAAAACAAATAATAAAGTCATGAAGTAATTAAAAAATAATTTTTTACTAAAATAAATTCAAAAAACAATAATTATGTGGAAGGTGTTCTTTTAAGGGAGGTTTTTCTAGGAAGTTCATATAATAAAGAAAAATAGGAGGGAGAGAAGTGAAACCCTAGCGCTCTGGAATGCTTCCCCTCCACACCTGCTGCATGAACTAAACTCTCTTCCACAGAACCTCCCATCTACTACGATCTATAACAGGCAGACCCGAAGACCGATCAATCAAAATGATCCCAGTGGAGGGGG
>ML796731.1:160032-182429 GCA_009831015.1 Picea engelmannii
CATACAACAACATAACTGCCAATGACAGGGCGGGCGCAAGAGTGAAGCGTCCTTCCTTCAAGTCGTCGCCGAAGCTACGAGACCAACTCCTAGCCAGAGAGCAAGGGTTGCGCAAAGAGATGGAAATGGATGCAGGTCCGTCCCATCCAAAAGCACCTTGAGGCTGGGAGAAGGGAAAATGCATCCTGCAATCGGAGAAACCCCCAAGATATCTCATCAGCTCAACAAGGGTGGGCGAACACACCCAGTTCAGGCATGAGCATGCCCTCATCAGCAAGTTCCTAGGACTATGGCCATCCGAACGTGACCTAACCCACTGGATCAAGCACTCGTGGAACCCTAAAGGAGATTATGAAATCCAGCTAAGTTCCAAAGGTTTTTTCACAATCATCCTGTACAATCTAGAGGATAAGGACAAAATTTTTGAAAATGGACCATACTTCTACAGCTCGACTGGGCTTTTCCTACACTTCTGATTTGGGGTTTCGTATACCAGGATTTCGCGACTTGCAAAGAAAAGTGGTCTTTCCCTTTGGTTTTTCGGGTGCCAAAACACCTATCGACAACCACGTGTCCCTCCGATTGACGGTCCAGGTAACTCCCATCAGAAGCGTAGGAAAAGGCCCCTGGTAACTCATAAGTTTGAGAAAGTCAGAATTTGATCGTGACCATTTGAGAATGACCAGGAGAAGGTTACGAGTGAAATATTGTTGATAGGGCTGTAAAAGCCCCAATAAATCGCTGGTGATGAGGTAAAAATAAGAAAGAGGGTGATAGCTGCAGCCAAGAACTGGTATAAATATATTCGCGCCTGTGTGGCACAAGGTATGAAGGGATTTGGTAAGAAACCCTTCTGAAATATTTTATTGTCTTAGTGTTATGCATAAACTTGAAAGACAGTTGTATGCCTTGGATACCCAAGTAAGGTATGATTCGGGAAGGAGAACCTGAATAATGGAGGTATGAACCTCTGGTAGTAAACACTGTTTGTAACCCTTGGAAGAATTCATGAATTGATATGTCATGAATGCATTGACAATCAAGGAATGCGTAAAGGCATTCATGTGAAAATTTTGAGTTCATGTGTATTGATTTGGGATCGTGATCGACCTATAGCCAACAATATGGTCCTATTGTAAGAATGAAAGAAAACGAATAAACCATGTGAGGAAAAGGTTGGTTAAATTCCAACACCCCATGGCCAAGAACCAGTCATAAAGTGTGACGAAATTGAAAAACAATGCAAGGATGCATTGGGTATGAATGTCGCCATGGATATCGACACAATTGTTAAAACACTTTTTAAGTGTTGAATTACGCTTTGAAAAGTTTGGTATGTTGAGATGAAACTAACAATTGTTTGGTTGTGTAAAGAATGAATTGCAGGAAGCAAAGAGTCTTGGATATGGCAGTGTCATAAGTCCATAAGAAAGATCGATTACCTACTGAGCCAAACTGCAATGAATGGTATTTCCCTTTTGAGAAACTAATTTAATTGTTAAGTATGCACAATTCTGAAATTGTTGTGACGACGTTGTAAAGGTGCAATAAAACATATATGCATGGAAAAGATAACAAGTTGTTTGGCAGATTGAAGTTGAAAGTGCAGGAAGCAAAGGGGTCTTAGATATGGCAGCATTGTAAGCCCATAAGGATGGCCAATTGCATGTTGAGCCAAACCGTTATTGGAAGGAAAGTCCCATAATTATGAATCTGGTTCTTGTGCGGAACAAATATGAAAACAAATCGTGAGATTAGAAAATCTGTGGGTGACAGATTTGCAATAACATTCTGAAAGTTAAAATTTATAATGATGTCTCATGAATTTTATGTACCTGTGATACATGTGAGAAGAAAAGACATGTCCAAAAAGGAACAGATGAAGGCTGTGGAGATGATGAAAAAGGGCTACTGCTGAGCCATGAAAACCCCGTGATGAGTCATGATCGCCTGAAATAAATTATGTTGAGGTAACACAAGATGGAGGGATGCCTTGGTAGATCAAGTCTGAGGGATGCCTCGACTGTAAGACTCGATAGAGTCTCTAAAATTTTCCTGTGCAAGAAAACCTTGGTAGGGCAAGAAGGATCACCCGAGGGACTGTATAACAGTGAAGGGGATGCTTGAGCCCGGGCCTGGAGGATGAGTGACTGCAAGGAAGAGGAGACCTTAATAATTCTTGTAAACTATTGGGATCATGCACACAGTGGGTAGTTTCTCGTGCGACGAATAAACATAAAATAAAAAAGAAAAATAAAATAAAACCTTGGAAAGGAAGATGAAATCATGATAGCTCTTGTGAACTATTGAATTGGAATCATGCACCCAATGGGTACGTCAAGGAAAGAAATGAATATGGATAACAAAACTACCATGTGGATACAGATCCACAAACTGCATAGATAAGTATTGTGCTAAGATTATGAAATTTTCCTTTTGAATTTTGAACAATAGTAAGATGTTTTCACACAAAATTGTGATTAATGTGCTTGTGTCCAAGAATTATTGAAGGCAGATGACGAAGGCTAAGATAGTGAAAAAGGACCTGACCGAGGATGAAGGTCAAGACTTCTGAAGTGGGTGAATGAGAAAGGCATGACAAGTGTTTTTGAGAAAGAACACCGAGGACGGTGTTCCTTTAAGGGGGAGGGAATTGTAACACCCTATTTCCCCCAATTTGTAATTAATCATAAAATAGGAATTTCCATGCTAATGCATGAGGAAAATATAAATGTATTATTGTTTGAGTTGCCAATAACTGACTGTAGGGGGGTGAAGCCTTGAAAGTACTAGCCATGATATCACTAGAGGAACAATGTGAAAACTATAAGAGAGGGTTCATATATCAAATAACCCCAAATATCCCTTGATAAGGATGACAAACCTCCTTCGAATACCAAGGAAAGAAAATCAGTCAATGAAGAAAGGACCAGTGGTTGAATCACCAACCATCCCCATGAATGGAAACATGGGTTGTCAGTTCAAAGTACCACAGGGACCTGTAGTCTTGAGCTTCCTTCTGACAGAAGGAACATGATAGGTCGGAAAAACCTCCCAAGGTAAGAGGGACACACACACGGGAGAGGAGACATGGGAAGAGATGGGGAGAAGAAGAGCATAAGATTGCAGGGGAGATGCGCAGAGCTCTCCTGTGAGTCGTGGCTTCCGATCGACATTTCAGCACCCAGGAAACCAAAGGGCAATCCCCTTGTCTTCGCAAGTCGTGAAATCCTGGTATACGAAACCTCGAATCGGTTTAGTGTGAATAAGTTTGAGAAATCCAGGATTTGATCGCGACCGTTGATCATCCTGAAAATATCAGAACGGTTGATCATGGCTAAAGGTCGCAGCTGTCCATCGGAGGGACACATGGCTTCCGGTCGATGTTTCAGCATTTTGACACCTGGGAAACCAAAGGGAAACACCTCTCATCTTCGCAAGTCATGAAATCCTAGTACTTGGAACCCTGACATGCTCTGTGGTAGAAAGGAGGAGTCCCAAAAGGATCTGGACCGTCCATTGGAGGAGATGCGTGGTGAGCGGTCAGAGTTCGAGGAAAGCTCCAAAATCACGTGAGCTGTTGGATATCGTACAAGGTCTCGCATATTGGGTTTCAGGGTTTGAAGAGTTGAAAGACTTGACTCTCTTGCATTTCGAAATCTCGGTTACCGAAATCCCAATACGGCCAGGACTATCGAATCAGGGGAAGATTCACAGCCATTGATCTCAGCAAAGGTAATATTTTGGGTTACGAGGTTTGAAGAGTCGAAAGACTTGACTCTCCTGCATCGCTGAGTCACGAAATGCAAAAGGAGCCTCTTGGCTTGCCTTGTGGTCATAACCAACGGTCACATGGAGGTGGATAAAGGGAAAGCTAGCCTGTGCTAGGCCCCCATAGGAATTCCGGGATTCTGTCCCTCAAAGAAAAGAGGCAATTTTTTTTTAGTTCTCCGTAGTGGGTATGTGACAATCTCCCACGCTCTTTCAGGATCTGTTACTCTGGAATATCAAGATGAAGACTCGCAACAAACACTGGATTACAAACACATTCCTTTCCATTGCAGAAAGTGTCATGAACATGGACACATGTTTAGGGTTTGTCCGTTGAATATCCAAGCAACCAAAGCCAGTGAGGTCAAGAAAAAAGATGGATTCACTACGGTCATAAGCAATAAGAGAAACCCTCCAATGAAACAGTAGGCAAACCCCAAGACCACTGTCTTGATCAAAACTCATATGAGATCCTAAACCAACTACCGGAAGATGAAGAAATTCAAGACCCGCACACAGCTAAACAATGAGTGAAAGGAAAGAACCAAGCTACACCTTCATCGATCCAATCCAACGAGGCCAGGCCAGAAGACCGCGATGCCATGGACATAGAAATCTAAATGCAGTTGGAAGACCATGACCTGGTAGGCATAAATCTGGAAAAACTAGAAGAAGCTCTAAATCAAAAGGATCTACAAGCCCTCCCGGAAGAGCAGCTCCGCAAAGTTCATAAAATTTTTTTGGACTCCACGGCTGGATCCATAGCCAGGTTGGGTATAACCACAGATCCCAAATTAGACTCAAAGAATATACCTCAAGAAAACAAAATAAGAGGATGAAAGTCATCCCATCAGCTTATCAAGGAGGCATGAAATCTCATTCTCAATTCTGGGTAGATCCAAAAGCTCTCGGAGGGATACCTCCACCCAACCCAACAAACCTCATGATGAATATCGTCACCTGTAACATTAGGGGACTTAATGGTAGATCCAAACAATGGATCCTACGAGACTCGATCAGAGCAGAAAAGCCAGACATCCTGGTAATCCAGAAGACAAAATGTGCAAGAATGGAAGCATAAATCATATTCCAAAGAACCTGGCGTGGGTTTGAATCCATACACACTGACTCCACTGGAGTGTCAAGAGGATTATCCATATTATGGAACCCCAATAATGTTACCCTAAGTGAACCGTTCTCTACCTTGGGCACGCTTACCGCCCACTTCATGATCACAGGGTCGACTCATGAAGGCTACATCACAAATGTCTATGGGCCTCAGAGTCAACAGGAGAAGGATAGTCTCATGAAGCGAATAGCTCATATCAAAACCTTGCTACGTATGCCCAACTGGATCCTAGGTGGTGACTTCAATATGATCCTGATGCTAGATGAGAAGAAAGATGGAACCAAGCGACTGGAGCCTGATAGTGGTAAGTTCAAAACCCTCATAGACTCACTAAATCTAATAGACATAGAGAACTGCAACAAAACTTTCACCTGGTCCAACCACAGATCAGGGCACCAACAAGTGGCCTGCCATCTGGATCGCTTCCTCATAGCGAAAGAATTACTCATAAAGGATTCGAGCATGGAGAGCATGATTCTCCCAAGGGCAGGCTTAGATCATTGGTCGATCGCTTTTTGCCTAGAAACAACGATCGTGCCACAACACAAACCCTTTCTCTTTGAGAAATTTTGGCTATCACACCCCGATTTCCATCACGTCGCAAAGTCTTGGTGGGCCCAAGTGGAAATAGACCATGGTACCTTCATGTACAAATTCCAGCAACGCCTTAAAAACTTCAAAAAATCATTAAATCTATGGAATAAACAAAATTTTGGAAACATAATTCAAAACATGCAGGCTATTGAAAATAGGCTAGCCGAACTAGAAGAAATCTTCATTTTAGCGACCAGAACAACAAAACCAATGACGAAGGAAACAAAGCTCCAAGCAAGTTTATAGGAAAGGAAAAATAAAGAGGAAATACTATGGAAACAGAAATCCAGAGTCTAATGGCTCAAAGAGGGCGAGAGGAACACAAAATTCTTCCATAGAGCTATGATCCCTCGATGCTACATCAATCGAATAACACATCTAGAAGATGCCCAAGGATACCCAATCAGGGAACACAACCAGATCACTGAAGAACTTAACACCTACTACAAAGATCTCCTAACAAAAACCAACGAGGACAAATCGACAACAATTCAGAGGATAAGAGGGCACATACCCGCCCTTGTGACTCCAGAATAGAATGAATCTCTAATGGGACCCATTACTCAGGAAGAAGTAGATGAAGAAGTTAAAGCAATGCCTCCAGGAAAGGCACCCGACCCAGACAGTTTCACTACTGACTTCTTCCACCATTGCTAGAATCCGATCAAGGAAGAGGTAAGGCAGTTTGTGGAGGAATTGCGAACCTCCAGCCAAGTATTAACAACCCTCAATGCAGCTTTCCTCACTCTAATTCTGAAAGAGGAAAGGGTTACCCATCCCAAGCAATAGAGACCAATCACACTCTACAATGTTATATACAAAATCATTACAAAGGTGATTGGTACATGTCTCAAGTCAATCCTGCCATTCATTATCTCCAAGGAATATTCAGGGTATGTAGAGGGACGACAAATCATGGATGATGTCATTCTATCTCATGAGGTAATACACTCCCTTAGGACGACTAAAACCCTAGGTATGCTTATTAAACTTGATAATTCAAAAGCTTTCAATAGAGTCAACCGACAGTATCTCCACTCTATGGTTGACGCCTTTGGCTTCGATCATCATTTGATAGACTAGATCTTAAAACTGACCTCGTTGGCCCTTTTTTCCATCCTGGTAAATAGGGTACCCTACCAACCCTTCACTCCCTCCAGGGGCATAAGACAAGGGGACCCTCTTTCTCCCTTCCTCTTCATCCTCATGGTGGAAGGTCTAGGGTGGTATATCAAGACATCAATACTGGAAGGTACCCTTAAAGGCCTACCCTTGCATAATATTCAACCATCTCCCTTGCATAGCCAATTCATTGACGACACCCTCCTTTTGAATACCCCCACTTCTCAAGAATCCATCAAACTCACCTCCATTTTCTTCAACTTCGTAAAAGCTTCAGGCATGGCCCTCATCCTAGACAAATCCAAACTCTTTTTTTTTCAACATCCCGATAAGGGTTCAAAACCACATCTCAAGACTCCTCGGCATACCCAAGAGCTCCCTTCCATCCAACTACCTTGGCATTCCCCTCACAGGGGCTCCTGCAAGATCCATTTTCTGGGAAAGCCTGCTTCTCTCCATCTCTAATAGGCTTAGCAATTGGACCTTTAGACCTCTCAACATTGCAGCAAGGCTAGTGCTTCTCAAGTCAGTTCTGCAAGCCCTACCTACCTACCTCTTCACATCTTTGGCGGCGCATAAATAGATCATCAGGGCCATCAGAAACCTCCATATAAACTTCTTATGGCATTGGCACCAACCGAACAAGAAGTGGGCACTAGTAGGCTGGGACAAGCTCTGCAAGCCTAAAGCATGGGGAGGACTAGGATTGCAAGACCCAGGGAAACTCAACCAAGTCATGGGAGCTAAAATGTGGTGGAGATGGTTAAAGGCCCCCACTGCACTCTGGGCACAACTTTGGAAACAAAAGTATGCTCCAAACACGAGTGTAGACAAGCTCATCCATCACAACGACCAGATTCAAGGATCCAACATCTGGAATACAGCCTGAAAAAATAGAGAACTTGTTCAAAAACATGCCTTTTGGAAGATCTGGAATGGAGAAAGTGCACTTTTCTGGTAGGACTCATGGAAACAAAAAAAAACCTCTAGATCAGATAAAAGAGTTAAACCCCATCATGCAACTACTTCACACAGACCCCCCTCAGCATGTAAAGGAATTTTGGCGACCGAGAATCAAACCTCTACCTTGGCGGCAATGGAAGACCTCCACCCAGGAACTATAGATCCCACTAAACTCAGACCTGCATGCCTGGCATCACTATGCCAGCCACAGGAAAATCCCCAAGCAATAAGGCCTCGACATTCTTAGATGGGGGCAATCCACTACAGGTAACTTTTCAGTCAAAAAAGCCTATTATCTGCAGGGTAATCACCATAGTCATGACAAGGAGAATATCTGGAACAAGGTTTGGACCCCCTTCCTCTGGCCAAAGGTGTCAACCTTTTTATGGCTCACCGTCCACAACCGTATCCTCACTTGGGACAATCTCAGAAAAAGAGGCTTCATCGGACCATGAATTTTCCCCTTATGTCAACAAAAAGAGGAAACTCTGGAACATCTCTTCAACATATGTCCTTTCAGCCACGGGATATGGGACCAAGGGGCTCAAGCAATGCACAGGATGAATCGGAACAGGACCAGTATCAAAGACACAATAGAGAACTGGGACCTGCTATCTTTTAAAAATCCCATTATTGACATTTGGCTCCTACTCCCAGGATTCACTCTCTGGAAAATCTAGAAGGAATGGAACAAAAGAATCTTCCACTTCAAGGCATCCACTCTGGAACTAGTATGGGGACAAATATGTAAGCTCATATAGGAAACAATCCAAAGTAAAAATTGGAGGTAGGCGGATACAAATTGTGACCCGAAAGAGTAGTGCATCCTTCAATACTGGCAGCTCAACCTGAATAATCATCTTGTGAAAAATCCAAGCTATCCCTGAAAAAGAAGTCCAATTACTTGGTCCCCTCCTCCAACAAGATTTATAAATGTCAACTTTGATGGGGCCTCCAAAGGGAATCCAGGACCAGCTAGATTTGGAGCCACCCTCAGAAACACAGATGGCCAAATCCTCTGTCTTGTCGTATATTTTATTGGAGAAAATACAAACAATGATGTGGAACTAACAGGCCTCCTCGAAGGCACACAAGCAACAATTGACAACCACTTCCACAATCTCATTGTGGAAGGGGATTCTCAAATCATCATCGAGATAATTACGAAAATCCTCCACAGGGAACATCCAGGGAATATCTCGCCCAGCTGGAGACTATCGAGACTGCTAGAGGAATTTGGTGCCTTACTTAGGCCCAATCTCAGTATCATTCCCTCCCATGTGAAAAGGGAAGCGAACCATATAGCGGATTGCCTAGCAAATGAAGGGGTAGCAAGGGAAAGGGTGAGCATCTACTGGGATCCTCATACCTCGTAAGATACAAAACTTTCAACTCACTATCAGCGCCTTGCGAACAAACATTACCCACCCCCAGATGGGTGCCACCTAGCACAGAAGGACCATGCGGTACAGTGCTTGGCCAGGCCTTAAATGAAGGCCACCGCCCGCTATCACTTCGCCATTAAGGATGAGGGAAAGCTGGTTCAACCGGGCAGAATACCCAAGACTTCTCGCAAGTGTGATGGGAACGAAACTACAGAGAAATCAGTGGAGAGCCTTAATGGTAGGTCTGGTCACTTTAATCCTCACGCATTCAATTGATTTTGGAGAGGAAGGGGCTCATTTGGAGCTGAATCCGCAACATTGGAGAATCCTTGTGCTCTGGGGCGAATGTAATTGTCCAATTGCCACCAGAACCAGCTCTTGGCACCTTCAAATGCCAAGGGAATGAGGAAAGCCCCACAGGGGGGCTGCATGGTATGCTTCAGCTGTGCGTAGAAGGCCACAACAAAGATTCAAGAGGGCATTTTCTATGGCCAGGACGCAAGTTTTCCGAAAATACAGAAAATGTGAGTTGCCTCCCATGGCCTCTATTGAGGAAATCATCCCTGAGGCACCCATCCATGCCCCCCCAGCACACTTTCTTTTCACTATCCTAGACAACTAGAACTCACCGAATTGTTTTCATGGGGAAACTTCCCAGTGGGCCTTCAAGGATTTTCATAGCTACACCACAGGAGCAACCCAATTAAGTGATTTCCTCCCTACTACATTATAGAAGAAGCTTAGGGAGTGATGGATGCAGACTTGACCACAAGAGCAGTAGAGAACCCTCCAACGACGGACCTGGGAAAAAACAATGCAACCAAGGTCGCGACAACTGGTATGGAAGGCGAGGCATCAGAGGCTAGTTTGTATAGGGAAGGTGGCACTGTTCTTATGCCACGTCCTTTGTTTTTCATGCAAGAGGCGGGGAACGACTACCTGCCACTCCTCCACCCAGACCACCTGAAGGTAATATTTGAGCTACGGAGCTTGGTGGAGGACATAATCCACTGCATCAATCTATTCAGCCAACGAGTAGACCTGCTCTACGAAGCATACTCCAATACCCAGCCAGGATAGCACTGCCCGATGTGCGCTCAGGCCTTCGTGATGATAGCTAAGGGAGATGACGAGGATGGCGAGGGCGACATGGATGAAGGGGAGCCCACCGGGTAAATTGTCACTGTTAATAGTTTTTGTTCCTTTCTCTATTTTGAAGCTAGTCATGGCTAAACACCATTATTTTGTAACCCTCAGAATCAAAGCTTATTTTTTCAGACCAATGGCGGCCACTTGTCTTGGTTTCCTTCGGGAAAGAAAAATGGCAGCCAATTGATCTTCCTCACATATAGCATAGATAACCAGTTGTCTCGGTTTCCGCTTACACGACGGGACAACTGACAGACATGGTGTTTTTTGTGTAACCTTTTTTTGGAAAGTTAATACAAGAGGCTCTACTCTTTTTTACTTAAAAAAAAAGGGAGGGTTTTCTAGTGATTTTTGTAGTTTGTCCATAACTAAGAAGAAATAGCTACCTATTATCAAAGTTATGTATTTCATTGTATGTCCATAACAAATGAGAAATCGCCACCTGTGATGAGAAATTGCCACTTGTTTTATCCACTGGCATTTACAACATTGCTTTAGCACTGCACCAACGATTGTTCGAACCCACGGAGTTTCTCTCGCCACTTCGAACCCAAAAGAGCCCACACAACAATAACTGCTTGGATAAAAAAGGTAGTGGAGGAGTTATGGAACATCTTGCCTGGAGAGGAACATATCAGAATAACGACCGGAAGACTTGGGAGTAAAGAGATAAATATGGGAGAGTGGGAAATGCAAAATCAAAACGACAATGGCATGATGATCAACTCGTCTACATTATAGGAGGTGTTAGGGTGGTTCCTCACGATTTCGTCAAATACCCAGGCTATGTGAATCTCTTCATGTAATTGCATATGTACTTGATTTAGGATGTCTACGATTTCATTTGTTTCAAATAGTACGCTTAAACCTTGCATTGCATTTTTTCCTTATAATTGGTCTTGGTCTCCTTTGGGTCTCAAGGTGTCATTTCTATTAAGTTTTTTTACCACTCATTTCCACTGCCATTTTGATGAAATATTTTTTTCCTTCAATGAAATATTTTGACTTCATTGACTCATAAGTGTACTTTTTCCAAACGCTCTTCCACCCATGGAGCTTCTAGACAATTTGTGCAAGTAATTATATCTCTCTCTCTCTCTCTCTCTCTCTCTCTATATATATATATATATATATATATATACATATATATAGATAGATAGATATAGATATATATAGATATTACCTCTACGGTTTTGTACTATGCACAACCATAGAAAAAATGAGCTTTAGATGTTGTTTTTTCTTTTTGTTTTGTAGCCAATATACGACAACGACAACCAATGTGATGAGATCAAGTGTTGTGGGAAGGGTTCTTTAACGATTTTCTTCGTTTGTCCATGACGAATGAGAAATTGTCACTCGTTTTTACAGTTTTCATCGCCACCTATTTTTGCAGTTTTCACATATGTGATTTTTGTCGTCTGAAATATCGCCCCTTTTTTCCACAGTTCTTCGATCCAAATTCAAAAGATCCACCGCAGAGTGACAATCATAATTCCGTCTCCATCCAAATAACAAAATCAACAAATTTCTTTGCAAGATTCAAAGAAATTTGTATACAATTGCAGAATCTTCCCAGGACTACTGTATCAAATGAAATTTACCGTTGCAATGGCCAATCCGATCATTTCCATTTTCATTTTCTTAATACCGTTCACACCTTCCAATACAATCATTTCCCTTTGCATTTTCCTACTACCGTTCACACCTGTGTTGAACAACTTAATTTTATGGAGGGGTTAAAATTAATTGAATGCAAGATAGAGTTCGAGACATGTCCAACAAGCTAGGTAGCTGTCCGATAGGAATAATGTTTGAGCGATGGCAAAGCGTACTTCCACCTGTCAAAAAATCTTGCAGAGAATTTTGAGATGATAAATTACAATGTGTTCTATCTTGTCATTTTAAAGGTTATCAAGGCACACATTGTATGTAAACCTTCAGAACCCGAGTCTTCACACAACAATACAACAATTGGAAAATACCGTAAAAAATACTCTTGAAGCCTAGCCCGGATCTAGGATCACGAGGAATAAGAAATTTTTTCAAAATCCTGGGTTTTAATAAGCTTAAAATATTCATCTTTTATCATGCCTCCTCTAGGACTCCGTGAATCAAAATTTAACTAGGAATTAATTATACCTTGTGCCTTATCAGGGAGCAATAAACTCCCACGGAATGACGACATGTTAAACCCTCAACATATATTATATGATCTTTCTGGTGGTATACAACGTTCATCCAGATGCAACCCAACTCCTTGTCAACATCAAGTGATTTGAAAAATGAAAAGATATGAGCAAAGTCGAGTTAGTTTCCATAAAAAAACACCTTACACATCCCACAAAAAACACATTACATAGCCTATAAAGAAAGTGTGTGGGTGCTTTATAATTAAAGGAATAATAACTCAAGAGGGTACAACCATTGTTTATACATATCGAGCCCACTCAGTCATAAGGAAGTCCACATGATCGCTCGAAGAATCTATATAATACAAAAATACATGTACAGAGAGAAGATCTATAGACATCAATAACAATATATTGTACATGGGTCACAATCAAGGCAGGAGACTAAGACTAGATCTTCACTTTTTACCCTTCATCCTCCACAGACAAAAATGTATGCAACAAAGTGCAGTGGCATAGGCTTCCCCTTTACACATGGACAACAAGAGCTTCAAGGCCCCTTCCACGTCGAGGTTGCCTACCTTATTTATACCTAACCGAAATGTATTATGATTTCTTACACGACTGCAACTCAGAATCTCATTCCTAAATAATAACCTTAGTTTAGTTTTAGTTATGGTCTAAAAAATTGCAGATAAATTCAATATTTTCGTAGTCAACTACAAAGTTATAACCTAAATTTCAATAGTTTTGAGAAAAAAAAATGAGAATTAAGCAATCCATTTGAGAAAAAAAAAAGATAATTAAACAATCCTTCAATATTAAAAGGTAGAAAAATAAAACAAAGATGTCATTTTTAATTGAATATTTATGAAGAATTTAGTAAAATTAACATGAATAAATGTGAGTTAATGTTTATCTCATTCAGGTAGGTTTTGTGGGATCTTCCATAGTCTCTCATATGCTCAGTTAATGTATCTTCCTTCTTTTCCATTTATCTCTTGAAAATTCACGATCACATATATGCAATGGGCCTGATTGGAGTTATAGTATGATTGCAAATAATTTGCCAACTTTTTCACTTGGGTGTTTTAGAGTTATAGTATCATTGCAAATATTCTATGAGCTTTTTCACTTCGGCGTTTTCTTCCTCGGCTCCAGCGATATGCTAGTTATATTTATGTCAAATTTAGTTTTTTCTAACAACAATTTATTACTTTCATGTAAAATATAATGCATATCATTTTGTAAGCGGCTGTGTTGAGGATCTAAATGGTGGATTTTTCTTAAAATATATTTTTTTAAATTATAAATAACATTGTATTCGTGTGCACAAATATTTTTTCAAAATTTTTAATGTTAATAAGAATGTAGATCTTAGTCTGTGTTTTAAATTTTTGATATATGTCATAAGTTAAAAATAACAAACAATATTATTAAAAGAAATCATATGTTTGGGATATGTATAGTCCTATCTATATGTGGGCATGTAGTTTCATCGATGATAGATTTATGTAGCCTATTATAAAATAACTTGAAAAATAGAGATATTAAGAAGCATTTGAAAAAATGGAGGTTTTGTTGTTTATGTAGTCTTAACCATCAATTTTGTCATACCAACCTAAACATGAAGGTAGAGATTATTTTTAAAATCAATTTCTTTTTTATTTATAATTTTTCCATAACATTTTACCCTAAGATGCATTTTTGGAGTTCTTTGGTTCTTTGGAAAGGTCTTGAATAGCTCTACAATGGTTATCTTGATATCCTTTTATGTTTCTACATAAATAATTACTTATTTTTGAAATAATGTAAAATAAATATCTACTTACTTCAAACCACCATACAATCCCTCTAATGAAGATATACTACCTCTAATGGTAATAAGGGTGCTTTTAAAAGTTTTTTCACATGAGAGATGTATTTGAGGGACATGACCATTGTAAGGGAAGGAAAACATAGGAACTAGGCTCTAAATAAAATTCTAAGTCTCATGGACCCTGAACAAGGCTTCAAACCACCACACAAACCCTTTAAAGGGGACATTTGACCTTGAAGTGGAATACTGTTGCTCCTATAATTCCTTGTCTAATAGGATATGATGCCAATTCATTTTATTTTTCTCTAATTTATTTGTTTGAGGTGTCTTTAGAAAATGCAAAAATGACTAGTTTCAATCTCAGAGTGTGACCAATTAGAGAGTGCTTCGAACTTTACACCTTGGAAGTGAAAATTGGATATGTTTTTGTAGGAGCTTAGACTCTAGAATTTTGTTGAAGAAAATATTACGACTCTTGCCAATTCGACGTAGTTGGTGAACACAAGAAGAGGGAAGCAAAAGAAAAAAGTTCATTTTCTTGATTTTGTGAATGGCCATTTGATAGCTTACATAGAGTTTGCACCTGGCATAGGAACAAGTAAGAGTGGTAAGTTCTTCTTTCTCATTGAGTCGTACCCCTAAGAAATTCCCTACATATGTTGCATATATGTCTTCTATAATTAATGCAGAGCTTTGTAGTGATGAGAGCTTTGTAGACGTTGTTAGTTTTCTTTTAAGAACAAATATTGAAAATTTTCTGTTCAAATTGACAGATTTTAGGATCATCAGTTAATGACTTTATTCTAGTTAATGTAATTGAACCTATAGTTCGAGGGCTGCTTTACCATCTACTGTTATTGTGTTGGCTAATGGAGAGAATGGTCTCTGCGTGAACCTTAGCTTCAACTTGACTTGCAACCAAGGTAGAGAAATGCAGGAAGCAGTTGAAGGAAAGGAAAAATAGAGCGAAGGAAATTTGTGGGGGTCAAGAAGGTCATATTTGTCTTATTAAGAAATGTTGCTTGCATGCACTATAATATCTTAGCGTTGTGTATTTATTACATCATTTGCTTTTGGTTGTGCAAACTAAGGTAGGGGATACAGATAAGTGGAAGAAATGACACGTCTTTGTTGTAATTTGTATTTTGTTCATTTATATTTAATTTTAAAAGAAAATCGTTGTTGTTTTTGAAAATTGTGGTAAGTTTATGTGTAAATGCATTTTTCCAAGTTTCTCTATATTATCAAGTTAGTCTATATGTTATCTTTTGCAGAGCTCAGTTAAGTTAACAGAACATATCAAGTTGAATACATATTATAAACAAAAATGTTCTGAAGCTCATAAGATAACCTATAAAAATTAGTATTGGGCAAACATTTATATTTGATTATTATTTCTTAAATTATCTAAAAAGCAATAACTAAAGTGATAACACCTATTGTTTATAATTTAAGATTGATTTATAATTAAATTAAGATAATGGATGAACTGGGATTTAGATAATCGTAAACTAAGGCAAAGATTAAATTGCGAACAACACCTGTTTATAATGTGAGATTATTTCATAATTATATCATGATAATCCAACAATGTGGATTTATAGAAATCATAAACTATATGAAATCAATTGTTCTCCAAATATTCAACGTCACATGTTTCTGTGAAAGTAATAAAGATTTTTGGAGACGTCTCCTCCTTGTGTATCTCAGGCAAAATAAATATACTATTTTTGTAATTGTCTTATCATATGGATCATCCAAATATTCAATAGCAGATGTGTCTACTTCTACTTAAAGTGATAAATATTTTTGGATACCTCTCCTCAAGTAACTCAACAAAAGAATAATACTACTTTTACAATGATCTCATATTGTATTCCATTTGCCATTGCAAATGTAAAATTTTATTTTACCCATTTTTTTTTCATAAACATAAAATAATAAATATTTTTGGATACCTCTCCTCAAGTAACTCGACAAAAGAATAATACTACTTTTACAATGATCTCATATTGTATTCCATTTGCCATTGCAAATGTAAAATTTTATTTTACCCATTTTTTTTTTCAAACATAAAATAATAAATATTTTTGGATACCTCTATTCAAGTAACTCAACAAAAGAATAATTACATCGAAAGGCATACATCTATTGACAATGGACAGATTTAATAAGGGTTTAGTATTTAATAAGTTTTCTATGAACATGATTAAATATGGTTGGAATATTTTTAGTAGTCACACAAAATAAATGGCTGTGATTTCAATCATTTACTTCTTAGCTATTATAAAGACATCAGTTTATGTGTTTACTTTTTTACTTTTACTTAATCATATTTAAAAATTACTTTGATACCTAACTGATTGCCACATAAGTGATTAACAGAAATTAAAATATTCACACCACATAAATGAAGAGAAACCATTTATTTATTAATCAATAATAAAATTTCATAAATACTTTACTGCAGATACCTTTGGGCGTTCTCCAGTTACTACTGTATTAACGGCTATATTAATATTATTTTAAAATTACTCTAAAATTATATTGCATGCAAAGTTTTTTTTTTTCATTTTAATTTTTTTCATAAATAAAAAATATATTTTCACCAAAAACCAAAACATTTTATAAGTCAATGCAGCCATGTTCGCACTCTTAGATATTATGCGGCATACAAAATATTTTATATAAATAAACATTTTCTACTATGCATCATACTACCTTACCTGGAAGTTTTGGCGATCTAAGTACTTTTGGGATCTATCATTTGAACCTCCAAAGCATAACTTGACGAGCATTGATTTGAAGAAGATGCTAGATCCAAGGAAGATAGCGGCAGATGTCGAGGTGTGTCAACAGTGTTATTGGGACCTCTCGTTTGAACTTTGAACCTCCAGTGCATAACTTGAAAAACATTGGTCAGAAAGAGATGATTGATCCGAGGAAGATAGTTGTCCAATTGGAGGTGTGTCAACAGGGAATGGAAAAGGAGGAGTTGTAATCTCAACGTCTCCCTCTAACATCTGGATGACTTTACTCATCAGGGAATGCCGAGATGCATGAAACTGGATACACCATAATCCAACTAAACTCAACTTTTTTATTAAGCTTTGATCTTCCTCTGAAATGTGTCCTGTCCTTAGATTCCCAAACTCACCTTTTTCTACTTACTTAATATCCCACTCCTCATAGAAGAATTTGTTGGATCTACTCTCTATATTGTCAAGGTCAATGTTCGTCCTTCCTACCACCATCTCCATAATCAACATGCCATAACTGTAAACATCACATCTGTCTGTTACAGGTCCATACAATCTTGACCACATCTCTGGGGCAGCGTAACCTAGCATTTCTCCATGAGCTGCTAAGATATGACTTTCTTCTCTTTTCAATATTTTTGCCAGACCAAAGTCTGCAAATAGTCTACCTCTCTTCTAATGACTTCACTACATCCAAAGAAATCTTCTATATAAACATGTGTTACTGTTATGAATATAACTCGAAATCGGGCGTGGGTTTTGTTGTTATTTGGGGCTTGGCAACAGTGTTATGATCTCCAAATTGTTCTAAACCCAAGAGACTACAGGGTACCGAAGTGAATTAAGGTTATGTTGTTAAAGAGGGTGGGTTTGGGATCTGGGTTGAGTTAGAGGGTGATGGTAGCAAAATCTACAGGTTTTTTTTATATGTTTTAAACCTAAAATGACACTCCTTAACAGGAAGAGAGCTTCTGCAGACTTGTGGTTACAAAATTTTGATAAAAAATGAAAAATGTTCAATTTTTAAGAAAAAAAATGACATCTTAAAAAAAATTTAAAAAAATCTTTAAAATAAAAATGTATTTGGCAATGTTCCAACTTGGATGCCTGCCATAAATTTAATACTAAAATAAAATTAAATATTTTGTTCCAATATTTAAAAATATGATGTTCTCTCACTCACATCCACCTTTTTCTTCTGCTTGTGTAAGACAAACTTGACCCAATTATTAACAGCGTCAAATGTTTAGCCTGCCATACTTATTATTGAGCGCGTCAACTATTTACCGTGGCATGGCATATCACTCATCAGTAGTGACCCAATTATTAACAGCGTCAAATGTTTAGCCTGCCATACTTATTATTGAGCGCGTCAAATATTTACCGTGGCATGGCATATCACTCATCAGTAGTTTTCTTTTCAGAAGAACCAAGCGATTGCATAAGCATTCAAGTCAATTAGATATCAATTGTATATTTATGTGCGGAGTCTATTAAGAAGCTGATAAACTCAATCTTTCCCAAGCGACTGTATAAGCATTTTAGTCCATCAATATTAGTTGAATATTTATGTGTGATTCTGCTTTAAAAAATGATAAATTCAATCTTTTCCCATTAGTGTATTTTATATTTTTTTTAAGATATTGAAAGCAGATAAACTTGATATTTCCTAGCAGTGTATTTTAAAATTTTATAGTGTATTTATTTTACAGTGCAGGAGTCCTGAATGATACTCTTGAGAGGCCCCTTGGTTTATCAACATGTTGGTCACTGTATTGGAAGCAGGAACGGGGATCATTGTGATATGTTTTGGCCTTCGATCTTTGTTCAATGAGAGTTCGATTCTTTCTACGTTGAAGAAATGTCGTGCTGCAGAGTAAATTGTGGGTGCCTCTCTAACTGCTGGTGCGGCAGTGGCTGGAAGGGGTGAGTGTTCGATCTTATTCAATTAATTCATTATGATTATGCTTATCGGTGAAATCCTTTTGACTTGTTGTGTGAATAAATGGAATTTGAGGTATTAACAGAGGAGGGCATGAAAATTGAAATTTTTTTTTGACTGTCAGTCATTTTGCACATGGAAATTGAAATTTTCTAGGTCATCAGTCATTTTGCAGCTGTGCAGATATTTTCTTCTATTTTTTTAACACTTAATGTGTGTTTATGCAGATGCAAACGAACCCTCGACCTTTATTTCAGTAAGAAGACGGTGGAGACACCTTTGTTTGCATCCATCGCTTCTGACATGGGGTAAGTGAAAGTCTTGCCGAGAATCATACATATGATGCTAGATTTTTATGTCTATCGTAGGCCAGGAAATTTTTTGATCGAAAAATCTGTTGAATGGGCAGGAATTTTGATGATTCTTCTACTGTTGCTGGAGAGAGTGGGTGTTGCTCTGAAATTTGCAAGTGTGGAGCCAACTGTACCCGTGACCCTTGATTGGGTGATCCGATAGGTCATACGATTCGATAAAGGAATTTTTACGAAGAAGAATAATGAAGGGGAAGGGATATTTCAGTTGCGGATCAAGTCATGTGAATATGTTAAGTGACCTCGGGAAGTTGTGGAAGAACATAGTTGACCCCGTATTTGCAGAGATGAGAAGAATATCATCTTTAGAATTTTTCCCACACCCAATCGGGCTTGACGGGCCCGTGGAAGACATCAAGACAATGGTAAAGTTTGTGCAAGAGGGAGGGATGAATCGTAAACTTGTGGTAATAGTGGGGAAGGGAGGGTCCGGTAAAACAACTCTAGCCAGGCTTCTCACCAGTATGCAATATATCTCTTATGTAATTTCCAAAGTGCATGGAAAAAACATCATTTCTCTTATAAGAAAAAGTATGACCAATATTGTGAAAAGTTCAAGTGCAGGCTCATTTCCTCTGCAACAAGCTTGTGGAAGAGTTGTTGCAGGAATAGCCAGGTATGACATTGGCCTAACAAGAGGGTGTTTTAAGAAACTTATGTAAGCCCTTGCTTGATTTACTACTATGTACTAACTCAAAGGATGTTTTGGCTACTTAATGTTCGAATCTCATGCCGTAGCAGTTGTTTAAGTGATAGTTGAGATGAAACTGGCAGAGAGTCTAATGGAAAAAAAACATGGTATTTTACTTGAAAAACAAATTTGAGGGAAATAAACTTGAGTTTGGCGTTATTCATTAAATTGTTCTCTCTTTATCAATGTCACCCTTTTCTTTCATTCTTGAAATCCAAAGAAAAATCATGTACAAAAAATACCTCTTGACATACATTGAAATTATCCACCATTGAAAAATATTTCTACTAATCCCCCACAAATATGTTTGGGTGTATATAGATCTGATTTTCTTTAAATTGTTCTCTCTTTATTAATGTCACTCTTTCCTTTCATTCTTGAAATAATGGTCTGCCAAGGAAGAATCATGTACGAAAAATACCTTTTGACATACATTGAAATTAACCACTATTGGAAAAAATTTCTACTAATCCCCCACAAATATGTTTGGGTGTATATAGATCTGTGTGAATATCATTGAAATTTAATTTTTTGGAAGAAACAAATTTGCAACATATCATTTAACTCTTCCAAGATTATAGTTTTTCTTATGTGTATGTTGCAATATGGGTTATGAAAACACATCCTCATAGTTTTCCTTATGTGTATGTTATGGGAATCCTATTAAGTCTCCATAACATTTCTTGTCATGTTAGCTTCATAGTTATATAACCCAAATAGAAGAGGAAAGAAACCATTCAATTGTTCTTGTCTTGAATATTCTAAATGAAAATGTGTGGATAAATTGATTACAATAAGAAATCACATGGAGAATAGTCGGGAGGCTTGGTGCTTCAATAGTCATCTCAACTCGAAGGCTTTTCTTCATCTTTTTATGGGAAAAATTTATACACACTTTGGATGGAACTAAAATTTTGAGAACTTAAGGCTTTTCTTCATCCTTTTATGGGAAAATTTTATACACACTTTGGATGGAACTCAAATTTTGAGAACTTATCATTGGGAATCAACGAGTCATTACTATTGCAAATTGTTGAAGTGATGAATCTCTCATGCACCTTAAACTATGGAGCTCATTTGAATCGATGGATTCCAACCTCTAATTCAACCTCTAATTCAATTGTACCAATGACCCATGAAAATGCCATGATACATAATGATCCTTTATTTCCTCCTACCCCAATAGTCCTTGGAATATTCTCTTTATATATCATGATCAAGTATTATTCTTGAATGCTCCATTACAAACACTAATTGAGGTTGACCTAAAGATGAGCATACATCTCAATACCTCTTGGGTCACATACCTCCATGGTAAGTGCCTTCAAATTTACCCCAGCTAGGAAACGTTTGGAAGTATTCATTTTCATAAAAAAAAAAAACAAATCCCCCAGAACAACATAACCACCCTAATTCACTTGGGTGTTCCCTTTTCCGACTTCCGGTATGTTAGTTTTTACTTTGATTAATAATCAAAGAAACTCATTATCTTTTATATTTACAAACATTCATCTAAATTATTTAAAAATCACAATTTACTAATTAAAAAAAACAATTATTTTACAAAATATAAATAATTTTTTTTAATATAAATTTATTAACTAATAATTTTAAACTTACATTTTTCTATACTAATTTTAGTTTTTTTTTAATAAAAATAAATAAAGTTGAAATAACTTTATGTGAAATAAACCATATATTATAGAAATTTATTTTTACTTGTGATACTATTCAAAGTAAATTCCCCCTTGTGATACTATTCAAAGTAAATTCCCCCTTTCAAGTATGTATCAAAATTATGAAATAATTATTTTGGTTCAATATCTCCTTATTCTTAGTTTCTTTATATTATACAAACATTTTGTGTTTCATAATTATTTTCATTCAATACCTCCTTAATCTTGGTTTCCTTACATTATATAAACATTTTGTGAAGATGCAATGAATCTTCAAAATCATCCTCAACTAAATAAATCTTTCATTTTTAATAAGTGACCTATTACATTTATGAAATTACAAATTACTTTTATAAAATTTACTTCAACTAAATAAATCCTTACAATAAGTAACATATTACATTTATGAAATTACAAATTACTTTTATAAAATTGCTGTTTTGAGAAGATATTTAACCTGGAAATACTAATTAGGTTAAAATACAAACATTTTGTAAAAATGCATTGAATCTTCAAAATCATCCTTTCAACTAAATAAACTCTTCATTTTCAATAATTCACATATTACATTTATGAAATTACAAAATGAAGTATTGTCTTTAGTTAGTAGACAAAGACTTTGCAACATTCAAAGTCACAAACTCTTGTAAGAATAACTTAATACAAAGTATGTATTTTGTCGATGATTTTGACAATGAAAACCAGAGTTCCTGTAAATGTGACAACCATGAGTTCCTTATTCAAGGATGCTATACTATTTCTTCCGTATTCCTCAGGAAGATGGTTTATAGCATCATCACCTCAGCTACGACCAGAGGATGGGTGGAACTACTCCTCAGCCCCATGATTTTGTTTTGAATGAAGTTGAACTCAAGCTGGAGGCAGCTGAATTGA
>ML796732.1:0-30957 GCA_009831015.1 Picea engelmannii
TCTGATAAAAACTTTAGCAATCATATGATAAACCAGTGATCAAGTATCAACCGAAGACGACGACAATCTAATCAGCGAAAAGAAGTGTTTTCACACTTGCGGTTGTGAAAAACTAAAAACGAAATTGAATTGGAATTGTCGCAAAAAATAAGACGAATGTCGATTAGCATAAAGCGACAATTATTTGTCATGATACCGCAAGGGGTGTAGGCAGCTTTTTGAGAGTAATCAAAAAAAATGGGTTGGCTGCCAACAAGTTGGGTGGCCTAAGTAGAGGGGCATTTGTGAGGGCATGTTTCAACACTTCAAAGGAGCATTGAGCGGCATCGTCCCAATGAAAAGGAACATCTTTCTTCAGTAAGCGCATAAATCCCTTCGTGATCTCAGTGTAGTTGGCGATGAAACGCCTCAAAAAGTTCTCCTTGCCCTGTAGACTCTGAAGTTGAAGGACTGTGCGTGGGGGAGGCAACTAAACTATTGCCTCAACCTTCAAGGGATTGACCATGATCCCTATTTTTGACACTATGAAACCTAACAAACGTCCTGACATTACACAAAAGTTGCATGTGTTTGGATTCAAGCGAATCCATAAGTAGCAACATCGCTCAAAGATAAGTTGGAGGTGTGTGGGATGATCCGTTCTCTTGCGAGATCGACATGCTAAATCATCTAAATAGGCCTTGACTATATGCTTGAGATCATGGAAAGCAAAATATATGGCCCACTGAAAGGATGTTCCTGCATTTTTTATACCAAAAGGCATCTTACGTTACGCGAATGTACCCCATAGACAAATGAATTTCATTTTGTGTTGGTCTTTGGGTTTGATTTTTATCTGATTATATCCCAAAAAACCATCCATGAAAGAAAATGCCTCACAACCTGCACATTCATCAACTATCTGGTCAATGAATGGTGTGGGAAAATTATCTTTTGGATAGGCCTTGTTTAAATCACGGAATTTTGTACATACGCGAATTGTGCCCTATTTCTTGTTGACTGGCATAGGATTTGACATCCATTGGGTCAAATGGATAGGATAGATAAAATTGGCTTTGATCAGTTTCTCAACTTCAACCTTAATGGCTGCTACTTTCCTGGGATTAACTAGACGAATCTTTTGTCGAACTGGCTTGGCATCAGGATAAGTTGTGATTTCATGTTTGACTATTTTTGGATCAATGCCTGCCATTTCCTCGTAAGACCAGGCAAAAACGTCGCGGAATTCTTTAAAAAGATATGTGTAGATTTGAATCTCTTTGGGTGAACAGTCATCTCTGACGAAAACATTCTCCACAATGTCATGGGTTCTGGAGATATTAATCAGTATAGTTTCAGCGATAGTTTCCATATTACCCTCGTCATAAACCTCATGTGTAGCTAAGGGATTAATAGGAAAAGACCTATCTCCAATCATATTCAAGGTGAATTCTCCTGCTTTGATTCTGCTTAAATCTAGGAGGAAGTATGATCTGTGATGGAGATCATCCTAGGGTTTGTCTAGACTAGTCATTGCTTCAATTATTGCTTCGTTAGAGGGCAAGACTACATCTAACGAATCGATATCAGCGAGAGAACCTTGAGCCCAAATCAGCTTTGGAATCAGATCTAACTCTTGTGTAGGAGTTGGATCAGTGTCGGCCAAAGCTTGATGGACTAAAGAGTACACTACTTTGGCCATGGACAAGGGCATGGACATGCCAGGGTGCCCTGTCCCTTCCATCGTGGCCGATGGGGAAGGAAGTATCCATGGATCGTTGAAGTAAGTCGTGTGAAATGATGAAACTTGGAAAATATCAACCTTATGGTGGTCTGATATGAACTTGACATTGCCTTGAGGGGGTGGGTAATCGAAGGTACCCATCAAATATGGGCACAAACCAACCCCTACGTGGACTACGCCTAGTTGGGGATTATCAATCATCGGGACCGTGGATGCCCCCAATGAAGGGTCAGGTCTAGAGAAAGACAATTGATCAATGGTCACAATCTAGTCCTTGTGTGGAAACAACAAGACCTGGAAAACTGTAGCAACCACTGCTTGCATGGCATAATTCCAACTCCTTCCTAACAAGATATTGTAGTCGAGGGATGCGTCAACTACTTCTACCTCGACACACATGGTCTTCCCTCATAACTACATGGGGAAAGAGGGAATGATGCCATGTGGTCGGAATGAATGACTGTCAAAAGCAGTGAGAAGAGTAGGTGATGGAGAAAAAATGGGTTGGCCAATGGCCTTCCAACACACCAATGACATGATGCATGTTGAGGCGCCCTCATCAACCACCGTGCGAAAAATGTTCTAAGTAAAAATTTTCGTGGGGTAAGCCACTACTATGTGAAACGCTACATGGTAAGGCAGACGAGGTTTTAAGTCAGTTGTATCCAGCATGATTGTACCTGGATTACAAGTCTTGGTAGACCCTAAAGAGAGTAACAAAGCTTTCCTCTTGGAAGGGCAGCTTTGGAGGACCTCCAAAGCGGACATCGCACAAGGGGTTTGAGACAAATACTCCACCATAGAATAGTTCTGGGCAACCCTTACATTTGGGTTGTGAGAATATTTCTTGAACGCACCTTTTGGGATGTGTGTCATTATTTCACCCAAAGTATTCTCGATCTGAAGAGGAAGAGATGGGATTTCAGCTTCTTTTCCCTTCTCAAAAGTGCTTGGTTTATTGTAGTCATGTGCTCTAGTCAATATAAAAGCATCACCTTTCATCATATACACATTCGCGGATGCAGGATTATTCAAAGACAGAGAGGGTCCTTGACTTCCCCCTTCCACACTTGTAGAGGCTTGGGTTAGGTTTTGCCCATGTTGAAATGGATTGGTTAACACGGCAGGCTATTGCTGTGTCACAAACTTTTGGGCCTCTGCAAACTGAGGACATTGGTGGGTCAAGTGGTCTTCCATGCACAGGTTGCACGGATACCTCACCTTTCATTTCTCAGTGTTTCCCCCACCAGCATTATTAGTGGGTTTCTTATCCCCCTTACCCTTATTTCGTAGTTTTTTCTTTCCATCAGGTTGTTGGGTGGCCTTTGGATTTTTCGATTGCACTTTGTGTACATCCGACGTTTGGGTGGGGGGAGCAGCCAAAACAATAGTTTGGCTGGCCCCTGTATGTTGTATAGACAATTGTTGCAATTGCTTCGTCAGTTGTTCAGTGAGCTTTGTTTGTGTTGAACCAACAATACCATCGGCATGTGGTCCAGCTCTCTGTCTGGTTTTATCAAGTATTGAGCATGGTGCATCTGGCAAGATCTCGTATAATAAACCAAACTGAGAGTAGACTAGCTCAAGCTATTGATCTCTGATGATGGCATCTTCTTCGAAAAACATTCCCGACGTCGTGATGTCTTTGGATAACTATGGGACCAAAAACTTAAGGAACCACTCGAGCAGGAATATTGGTGGTACTAGCACCTTAATTAAACTCTTCCAACATCTCCATTCTCGAATGTGATCAGAGATATGGTCCTCTTTTGTCTCTTCGAAATTGGCCAGCAATTCTATGCCAGCATCATATCTCACAGGTAATTGGAAATGGTTTAGGAAAGCCATTGCCAATTCATCGAAGGAAGAGTATCTTGAGCGGTCGAGCTCAATGTACCATTTCACGGCACTCCCAATGAGAGTACGTTGAAACAATCGCAACTATATGGAGTCATATTTCAACGAGTTAAATGAGCATCAAAGGTGAAAAGTAGTCACATGATCTCTTGGATCTTCGTTAGGCTTGGCTTCGAACTTTGGTATGTCTGAAGGAAATTTCATCGACATAGGGGGCCAACGTGGATCATGACAGATAGGGTCATTCAACAACCTTGTTAAGTCTGGCAAATGCAAGGTTGTCAGGAAAGGTAGTTTGGGTTGTTGGTGATAACCATGGAAAAAGGGACCTGGAGTTTGACTGGAACCAGGTTGTCAGGAAAGGTTAGGTTGTTGGCTTGGGTTCTGGTAAAAACCATGGAAATGACCAACGTATGGATTTTGCGTTTAAGGAGACATCATCGGCTAATTCCCAAAATAGGACATAGATGGTTGGGCGTACATTAAATTCAACAGACTTTGGGAGGGGTTGCCCCATGTTGATCCCATGGGCATGGGTATTGCACCTTTCCCGGGGTTCCATTGATTATGAAAAAAAATTCCCCCAATCGGCATTCCTGATGAGGGAACAGATCCCTACCAAGAATTCCAAGGTCCTGATGCGGAAGAAGCTCCTAGGTTTTCCCCTTATGCAGGAATAGTACCCTGCATAGGAATAGGTTGTTTGTAACCGGGTTTGCCCCCAGTTGGGAAAGCGGCTGATGAAAAAGTGTTGTTACTAAATGCACCGAACAAAGAAAACCTGAACCTACTGGCATATTATGAGATGGTGGTCCTTGACTCCCTACTCCAAATAAACTGTGGTGTGTTGGTGGCCCAGTGGATTGCTGGTGGGTGCCACCAAGCGAAGGGGACGAAGGAGGTATATGACCTCCACCATAATGGAAAGCATTAAAAGGATATGAAGTGCCCCCCATGTTTCCTTGCAGAGGAGCATTAGAGCTCCCTACCCCCAGACCTAAAGTCTATAAATTGGAGTAGGAAAATACATAACTTGTACCTGAGCTAGGCATCCCATATGAGAATGGAGGGCATGTCGCACTCTGTGTGAAAGGGGCAGTGGTTGCCGCCATAGATGGGATTGGACCACTGCTCGAGGTAGAGGTGGTAGAGACCATGGTGGCTTGGACTGTCTACGGTGGGTTAGGAACTGGAATACCCCCTGTGGTGACAACAGTAGTGGGAATTGAAGAATTTCCAGAAGAAGTGGCAGCATTTGTTTCCATTGATGTGTGTGACACTGTCTGGCACTCGTAAGGTTGAATCTGTATGATGATGGGTGTCAAAAGATCAGTGGTTGGAGTTTTGGGTGGACCAAGAGCTTCTACTCCAATGTCTAAAATGGTGGTTTCCTTCGGATGTTGGTCGGGTACAGTTTCTTGTGACCTGGTCGCTTCAAAAGACCCTTGTTGGTCTAGCTTTCACCTTAGTTGTGGCGAAGGTGGATTCAGTGTAACCGGTGATAGGCCCAGAAGCCTTCATGACCGGTGGATATCGTGATCCTCCATGGTGTGATAAGATCAAATACACACTAGGGTTTTCTATTCGTTCAAAAACAACACACACTAGGAAAGTCACTATAAGATAAAACAAGCAAACACTAAACTAGTTGGAAGAAAAGTTACAACAACCAACACTAGAGCAACTTACCAATGCAAGTGCAACTCGAACATGGAAGCACCCTCTCTTGAAGACTCAGACACTTACTTTAACTAAAAAAAATAATAATTCAAGGAAAACTTCATAGAACAAACCAACCTGAGGTGAAACCTAAGCTATAGACTGCAAACAACAAAGACTAGAAAGAGTTCCATAAAACCCCTGAGAAGGATTGTTTCTGATAGGGGAGAGGATGACTGCCTCTCTAAAAGAAATTTTCTGGAATCATACACGCGACTCACACTTCCTCAACTAGCGTGTACACGCGGGCTACGGGAAGGCAAGGCGTGGGTACACGCATGCAGACCTTAGACATGCCACGTGTACCTCTATGGGTCTCAAAAATGCAGTCAAGCAAAGAAACAGAGATAACTGGTATGGAAGACCAGAAACTCTGTAAGCTCATACTTTTGCAGAAACTTTAAAAACAAGGAATGAAACGAGTTCTTAAAAATACCCAAGAAAAAGCATTCCCAGAAACCCTAGAGATCCCCAATATGGTCGTCAATTCTATTGTGGGTGGAAAATCCCTCCTATGAACTAGCACTAAGGGTTTCATCATGCATACAGAAATGACCTAAAGATTCTTACTTTTTACTATCATCCCATGCCTAAACCCCCATTACTCATATGTAAATACAAGGCTCAAGAGATTAAGTTGACATCCCTTTTTTTTCATGTTTGATATCGATCCCTTTTCGCACTTGGTCATTCTTTGACTGCAACTCTCCTCCCAATGTTGAACTGCATTCACAAAAGACAAACAAATAACTCCACATGCATTTGATCTATGAACTAATGGGTTAGAGATTTAATCAATGGTGCAATCAATATTCAAATAATGGAAATCTCATATGGCGGGATGGGAAAAGCAATTATTTTATTAACTTCATAATGATACCTTACAATGATAAAGTCAACTACTGCTCCTTGATCCTGGTCCTGGGCTCTTCTTCCACTGTCTTGTAACTACTTTTCTCTATACTTCTCTTTGCACAAGGATGGCTAAAGGTTGGGACAAAGGGAATGCTCAATCAAGTATAGTTTCTTTACTATGATTTTCCTCCTTTCAGATGGGACCCCTACCCCTTCTTTTATAGGTTAGAAGAAGCTAGGTACTTGGTCGAATGATCGGCCATGCATGGCTGAAAGGTTTAGTTAACCTACCCAAAGTTGTGTGTTCCATCAGCAAATTTCCTTTTTTAGTGCTTTTGTAGGTACACGCGGGCTGTCTTGGGTCAGCTAGCGTGTACACACGTGCAGTAATGGAGCAGGGCACATGGGGATTTATAAAAGGGGTTTTTAAAAAGAGTTTTTTCAGTAGTGTTTTGGCAAAGAAGGAATCTGAGATGGCCTGATGCTAGGTAAGCATGTTTGGTGCAAATTAAGGTTATAACAGTGGTATCAAAGTGGTCTGCTCCTTGTCATCTTAATGCATGTCCCCAACGAGGTCAGAGTACAAAGAGTTGGGTCTCAAGCTTCTTTCTCTTAAGGACAGAAGCTCTCACATGCCCAAGCGACCTCTCATGGCAGGAGAAAAGAAATATGACGGGACAGGAGATCCTTTGAAATTGTTGATTGAGGAAGCCCTCATGCAACAGACGAACGAGATGATGGATAGTTTCGCGCAAATCCGACTACCAACAGGCAATGCATCTTCTTCGAATGGAGGCATTGCCCCCTTCAAGGTACAAATAAACTTCGATATTCCTATGTTTGAAGGTCAGATAGACACAGATGTTGTAGACAAGTGGTTGAATCTACTAGAAGGGTATTTTTCTGTCCATAACTTTTCGAATAGAGAAAAGATTACTTTTGCACTCCTCAAAGTCGTTCCCCATGTCAAATATTGGTGGGAAAATTTATGTGAGCAAAAGGAAACAGAGGAAACCTCATTATTTTTAGTCACAACAACCTAGGAATCCTTCAGGGATGTTATTAAGGAACAATACTACCTTGTCGGAAGTTATGATGACCTGTATACCAAATGGACCACACTGCGGTAGGAAAGAGACCAAGCAGTGGACGATTTCACAAATATCTTCCATACCTTGCGCACCAAGATGGGTATCACAGATTCAGAGCAACATCTGGTGCTCAAGTATCTAGGTACATTTTGGAATCCCACAAACCATTGTCTAGAATCGGGATAGTAGATTTCTCAGCACATTCTGGTCAAGCCTCTAGTCACTGCTGGACACTAAGCTCACCAAATCCATGGCCTTCCACCCCCAGACAGATGGCCAAACCGAGGTTGTAAATCGAATGATTTTGCATTCCTTTGCATGTATAATTCAAAGCACCCTCGCACATGGGATGAGAGCCTTCCCTATGTCTAGCATAGTTACAACCAATCCTTGCATATCTCAACCAGCTATAGCCCCTTTCAAGTGGGGCTGGGATTCCAACCATTGGGTCCCATAGATGTTGCACTTCCCCTTGCGGTCACCTCGACCGACTCATCTCTTGCTCCAATTGAAGCTGACAATGCCACTTGGTTCATTGCATGAATCCAGCACATCTTCCAATAGGTTCAAGATATCCTATAGAAGTCCAATGACAAGTACAAACAGTGCCATGATCAACATCGGGTGCCACATAAGTTTCAAGTGGGCGACAAAGTTTGGTTGCACTTGCAAAAAGAACGCCTTACAAGACCCCATTGGAAGCTTGACCCACTCCATTATGGGCCATACACTATCACCAAGGTCATGGGGGATAATTCTTTTGAGCTCAACATTCCTCCCTTCCTTGGCCTACACCCAGTGTTCAACGTGGATCTCCTTCGCCCTTATTTCCCACCATTATTAGACACCTCAGAAGTAGCAGAACAGCTGACACAAACAGAGCTCAACCCTGACTGCACAAAATAGGCATCCAATTATCATATTTTGAACACATATCAAGGCCACTTGACAACAAATGATCCAGCTTTATCGAGTCGTCAAAGCAGGGCACCTTCTGCACCAAGACAAGTGGCTCACCTGAGGCCAAATTCAGCAAAAATTTCCTCATCTGATGGGGGAACTCAATGCAGTGGAGACCATTTCTTCCTAAGGGGGTAGGATTGATCCATATGGATATCAGTGGCCACCCACCTTTTCCAACTGTCTCAAAACAGTTTTCTGACAATTTTGGCAATTTACTATTTTTAGCAGTTTTAACTTTTGGGACCATTTTGAGGGCCTAAATTAAGGTTTTTTGGGATCGAGTTCCTCAATGATAGCCAAAGGAATCATTGAGCCCAAAAAATGAATCTCCTCGATGATACCTTTCCAACAGGCTATCACACACCTAAAACGGAGATCATATGCAAAAGTTACGACCCTAGGAAGTTGATGTACTAACTTACCCAAACGGGGCCCACATGACTTTTGGCGCTTCATCTCCTAGGGTTAGGTTTTTGGATGTCTAGGGTTTTGGGCATTATTTCTTATTGTAAAAAGGTCTTTCAGAGCCTCATTGTAATCTTATTTTAGTGAATGCACGTAGCCATCACATCTCTTCTCAAAGATAAGCCACCACCATTCCAGCAAGCTTGTTTTCGCTACATTTTACAGTTTCAGCTTATTTCATTATTGAATAGAAAACTAGTTTTATTGTATCTTTGTTATTTTCTGTTAAGCACTTGTTACAATTCTGCTCATAAATTTTGGATCAGTGGTATCAGAGCGGTCTACTCCTTTTCGTCTTAATGCATGTCCCCAACGAGGTCGGAGTACAAAGAGTTGGGTCTCAAGCTTGTTTCTCTTGAGGAAAGAAGCTCTCGCACGCCCAAGTGACCTCTTATGAAAGGAGAAAATAAAGATGATGGGACAAGATATCCTTTCAAACTTTTTATTGAGGAAGCCCTCATGCAACAGAGGAACGAGATGATGTATAGTTTCGCGCAAATCCTTCGGCGGCTACCAACAGGCGACGCATCTTCTTCGAACGGAGGCGTTGTCCCCTTCAAGGTACAAATAAACTTTGATATTTCTATGTTTGAAGGTCATATAGATGCAGATGTTGTAGACAAGTGGTTGAATCTACTAAAAGGGTATTTTTCTGTCCATAACCTTTCGAATAGAGAAAAGATTACTTTTGCACTCCTCAAAGTTGTTCCCCATGTCAAAGATTGGTGGGAAACTTTATGTGAGCAAAAGGAAAGAGAGGAAACCTCATTATTTTCAGTCACGACCAACTGGGAATCCTTCAGGGATGTTATTAAGGAACAATACTACCCTATCAGAAGTTATGATGACCTGTATACCAAATGGACTACACTGCGGCAAGAAAGAGACCAAGCAGTGCCTGATTTCACAAATGCCTTCCATACCTTGTGCACCAAGATGGGTATCAAAGATTCAAAGAGACATCTAGTGCTCAAGTATCGAATTTCTCTGCATAGATACATCCAGACCGAAATGGAATTTCTGGACATCCAATCCTTGGGCGCGGCCTACCGATATGTCGTCAAAATCGAGCAAAAGCTCAAACAAAAGACTCTTAATTTGGACCTAGGAACCCCTCACAACAAAATCCAGGAAAGGGTGGCCCCAACCCATAGAAAAAAGGACAGACCAAAGATGGACATTATCAGGACAACGAGTCCAAGACAAAAGCAAAGAAGGACACCAAAAAGACAAAGAAATATACCAGGAAGTGGTGCGACTTCCATAAGATCCCTTGGCATAACACTGCTGACAGCCGCTCAAAGCAGTCATCGGTGGCCGAAGTGAAAGCTTCCGAATCAAATGCAGATTATGACTCTGAGCCAGAACCAGAAAGGAGAAGACCAATCATTGATGTGGAACCCAGTGCCACCGTTGCTACCACCAAGCTCCAACCTGGTGAACTAGACAAGCCAAAAGAAGGAGAGTGCCTCTTCCATTCACAGATATGGGTAAAAGGCACCCCGCTACACTTCATCATTGATAGTGGTAGCTAGAAGAACCTCATCTTAGCAGAGGTCATCAAGCATCTTGCCCTGCCAACAACGTTGCACCCACAACCCTACACCATTGGATGGCTCTACCAAGGAAGCGATCTCTGCATCAACCAACAGTGTCGACTGTCATACGGCATCAAGCCCTTCAAAGACGAGGAATTATGTGATGTTGCTCCTCTTGAAGTTTGTGATGTTCTTTTGGGCCAACCTTATTTATGGAAACATCATGATGTATATGAGTCTAGGCCTCATAGTGTTATTATTACTTTGAATGGGAAATTGTACAGGATACATGAGGCAGTCCCACCTAGTGATATTTCCTTGATCTCTGGTAAGAAATGTAGGAAGGTCATCTCTCAGATGAGGAATTTTTTCTTCTTCATGATTCGCTCTCAGAATAAGAAAAAGATCACAGCCACATCTAGGGTTTTTGCGGTCGACCTCTCCACATAGTAGAAGCAAGTAGATAAGGTCATGGAAGAATAATTGGATATCTTCTCCTCACCTACAGGGGTACCTCTGCACTGCTAGGTCAAGCACCCCATCGATCTGACCCTCGACACACTGCTTCCCAATGGACCATTCTATCACCGCTCTTTGTTAGAGAATGAGGAGATCAAGTGACAGATCTAGGAACTGCTCCACAAGGGGCACATCCGTCCCAGCTCATCACCTTGTGGGAGCCCAATCATGCTGGTACAGAATAAAGATGGAACATGGTGACTCTGTATTGATTACCGGGCTCTGAATAAAATCACAGTTAGAAACTGATACCCGATTCCCCGAATCGACAACCTCCTTTATCAACTCACGTGAGCCAAATACTTTAGTAAGATTGATTTGAAGTCTGGATACGACCATGTCCCGATAGAATAGACAAATGTATGGAAGACCGCTTTCAAGTCAAAGGAAGACCTTTTTGAATGGTTGGTCATGCCCTTTGGTTTGACAAATGCTCCAGCCACTTTCATGAGGATGATGGACGATATCCTATGACCCTTCACCAATACTTTTGTATTGGTTTATCTAGATGACATTCTAATTTACAGGAAGACTTGGACTGAACACTTGCAGCATATTCAGCAGGTTCTGCACACCTTGTGGCAGCACAAGCTATATGCCAACTTGGAAAAATGCTCCTTCGGTATGGACAGGGTCTATTAACTAGGATACATCATTGATCAACATGGTGTACATGTGGATCCAGCCAAGATCCAAGTCATCCGTGACTGGCCAGCCCCAACAACACTCATTGAGCTTCAGATCTTCTTGGGCCTTGCCAATTTCTACTGCAGGTTCATGTTGGGATTCTCCCATATTGCATGGGCCCTCACCCAAATCAACAGGGGTGGTGGTAAGGAAAAATTTGTGTGGGGCTAGTCCCAACAACAAGTGTTCGATGATTTGAAATAGTGTTTGTGCTCAGCCCCAGTACTTTCACTACCAGACCTGCAACATCCCTTTGAAATTGAGACAGATGCTTCAGAGTATGTTGTGGGCATCGTTCTCACTTATCATGGACACCTTGTGGCCTATCATAGTGAGACACTGTCAGATACCGTCTATAAGTACTCTACTTACGACAAGGAAATGTACTCCATTGTACAAGCCTACCGCCAGTGGAGAAATTACATTCTTGGGAAGGAGACAGTCATCCACATTGATCATAAGCCACTACAGTTCATGCAGACACAGGGAAAAATGCAGAATGACCACCATCAAAAGTGGTCCACATACTTGCAGCAATTCCACCTCAACATCAAGTATAAAATAGGAACCACCAATCGTTTCGTTGATTGCCTTAGCAGACCGCCAGTGGCGGCACTCACCATGGTGCTAGACTCTTGTGACCATGAGACATCTATATGTCCCCAACTCTATGAGACAGACCCTGACTTCACCACCACCTACCAAATGTTGGGTGAAAATGCAGTTGTCTATAATTTCCATCTTCAAGATGGGTTGTTATTTCGTCTGGGCCATATCTATGTTCCATCAAGTGAGTGAGCGAGCGAAGCTGATATGGGAAGCCCACTACAGTCGGGTGGTAGGACACTTCGATGTCTAAAAGACAGTGGTGATGCTACAGAAACATTTCTACTGGTCGAAACTTTTATAGGAGGTCAGCAAGTATATTAGGTCTTGCATTGCCTCTGTTATTTCCAAATCGACCACTAAGAAACAGGGCCTGTACACCCCTCTTCCTACTCCTGACAGGCCATGGGAATCCATCTCAATGGACTACATGTCAGGCCTCCCATCCACCAAGTGGGTAAATGACTGTGTTTTTGTGGTTGTTGATCGCTTTTCTAAAATGGCTATTTTGGTTGCCTGGAAGAAGAGCATCACAGTAGAGGCCACTGCCAATATCTTCTTTGAACGAGTCTGGGTACATTTTGGAATCCCATAAACCACTATCTCAGATCGGGATAGTCGATTTCTCAGCACATTTTGGTCGAGCCTCTGGTCACTGTTGGACACCAAGCTCACCAAATCCACCGCATTCCACCCCCAGACAGATGGCCAAACCGAGGTTGTAAATTGAATGATTATGAATATCCTTCACATGTATAATTATAAGAACCCTCACACATGGGATGAGAACCTTCCCTATGTCCATCATAGCTACAACCGAGCCCTACATAGCTCAACCAGCCATAGCCCCTTTCAAGAGGGGTTGGGATTCCAACCATTGGGTCCCATAGATGTTGCACTTCCCCTTCCAGTCACCTCGACCGACTCATCTCCTGCTCCAACTGAAGCTTAAAAATCCACCTAGTTCATTGAGAAAATCCATCACATCCGCCAACAGGTTCAATATATCCTACAGAAGTCCAATGACAAGTAAAACCAACGCCATGATTAACATTGAGTGCCACATAAGTTTCAGATGGGTGACAAAGTTTGATAGCACTTGTAGAAAGAACGCCTTACAGGACCCCATCAGAAGATTTTCCCACTCCGTTATGGGCCATACACTATCACCAAGGCCATGGGGGGAAATAATTTTGAGCTCAATATTCCTCCCTTCCTTGGCCTTCACCCAGTGTTCAACGTGGATCTCATTCACCCTTATTTACCACCATTATTAGACACCTCAGAAGTAGCTGAACAACTGACACTAACAGAGCTCAACCTTGACTGCATACAACAGGCATCCAATGATTAGATTGTGGACACACTTATCAAGGGCACTTGACAACAAAGGATTCAGCTTTATCGAGTCATCAAAGCAGGGTAGCTCCTGCACCAAGGCAAGTGGCTCACCCGAGGCCAAATTCAATAGAAATATCCTCATCTGATGGGGGACCTCAACACAATGGAGACCATTACTTCCTAAGGAGGGAGGATTTATCTAGATGTATATTGGTGGCCACCCACCTTTTCCAACTGGCTCAAAATAGTTTTCTAACAATTTTGGCAATTTACTATTTTTAGCAGTTTTAACTTCCGGGGCCATTTTGAGGGCCTAAATGAAGGTTTTTCAGGAAAGATTTCCTTAATGATATATAAAGGCATCATTGAGCCCCAACAATTAATCTCCTTGACGATACCTTTCCAATGGGCTATCACATGTCTAAAATGAATATTGTATGCAAAAGTTATGACCCCGGGAAGTTGATGTACTAACTTACCCAAACGGGGCCCACATGAATTTTGGCGCTTCATCTCCTAGGGTTAGGTTTTTGGATGTCTAAGGTTTTTGGAATTATTGTTTATTGTAAAAAGGCCTTCAGAGCCTCATTGTAATCTTCTTCTGGCAAATGTGCACATCCGTCACATCTCTTCTCAGAGATAAGCCACCACCATTCCAGCAAGCTTGTTTCCGCTGCATTTTACAGTTTCATCTTATTTCATTATTGAATAGAAAACTAGTTTTACTGTATCTCTATTATTTTGTTTTAAGCACTTGTTAATAATCTGAATTCATTTTGTTCTTCTCATAAAATCTAGATCAGTGTTATCAGAGTGGTTTGCTCCTTGTCGTCTTAATGCATGTCCCCAACGAGGTCGGAGTACAAAGAGTTGGGTCTCGAGCTTGTTTCTGTTGAGGACAGAAACTCTCATACGCCCAAGTGACCTCTCATGGAAGGAGAAAATAAAGATGATGAGATAGGATATCCTTTCAAACTATTGATTGAGGAATCCCTCACACAATAGAGGAACGTGATGATGGATAGTTCCGCGCAAATCCTTCGGCGATTACCAACATGTGACGCATCTTCTTCGAACGGAGGCGTCGCCCCCTTCAAGGTAAAAATAAACTTCGATATTCCTATGTTTTAATTTCAGATAGGTGCAGATGTTGTAGACAAGTGGTTGAATCTACTAGAAGGATATTTTTTTTTCCATAACTTTTCGAATAGAGAAACGATTACTTTTGTGCTCCTCAAAGACGTTCCCCATGTCAAATATTGGTGGGAAAATTTCTGTGAGCAAAAGGAAACAGAGGAAACCTCATTATTTTCAGTCATGGCCACCTGGGAATATTTCAGGGATGCTATTAAGGAACAATACTACCCTATCGAAAGTTATGATGACCTGTATACCAAATGGACCACACTACGACAAGAAAGAGACCAAGCAATGCCCGATTTCAAAAATATCTTCCATACCTTGCACACCAAGCTAGGTATCAAAGATTCAGAGTGACATCTGTTGCTCAAGTATCATGGTGCTCTGCATAGATACATCCAAACTGAAATGTAATTTTTTTACATCTCATCCTTGGGCGCGACCTACCGATATGCTTTCAAAATCGAGCAGAAGCTCAAACAAAAGATGCGGCAATTTGGGCTTGGGAAACCCTCACAACAAAAGTTGGGAAAGGGTAGCCCCAACCCACAGAACAAAGGACAGAGCAAATATGGACAGTATCAGGACAACCAGTCCAAGCCATAAGAAAAGAAGGACACTGGAAAGACAAAGAAAGATACTGGGAAGTGGTGTGACTTCCATAAGAGCCCTTGGCATAACACCGTTGACTGCTACTGAAAGCAGTCGTTGGTGGCCGAAGTGAAAGCCTATGAATCATATGTGGATTCTGACTCTGAGCCAGAACCAGAAAGGGGAAGATGGATCATTGATGTGGAACCTAGTGCCACCGTTGCTACCACCAAGCTCCACCCTGGTGAACCAGATGAGCCAGAAGAAGGAGAGTGCCTCTTCCATTCACAAATGTGGGTAAAAGGCACCCTGTTGCACTTCATCGTTTATAGCGGTAGCTAGAAGAACCTCATCTCAGTAGAGGTCGTCAAGCAGCTTACCCTATGAACAATGTCGCACCCACAACCCTACACCATTGGATGGCTCCACCAAGGAAGCGATCTCCGTGTCAGCCAACAATGTCGACTGTCGTATGGCATCAAGCCCTTCAAAGACAAGGTATTATGTGATGTTGCTCCTCTCGAAGTTTGTGATGTTATTTTGGGAAAACCTTATTTATGGAAACTTCATGCTATATATGAGTCTAGGCCTCGTAGTGTTACTATTACATTGAACAGGAAATTGTACAGGATACCCGAGGCAGTCCCACCTAGTGTTATTTCCTTGAAATCTGCTAAGCAATGCAGGAAGGTCATCTCTCAAATGGTGAAGTTTGTCTTCTTCATGATTCGCTCTCAGAATAAGAGAAAGATCACAGCCACATCAAGGGTCTCTGCAGTCGACCTCTCCACACAGCAGAAGCAAGTAGATAAGGTCATGGAAGAATACTCAAATATCTTCTCCTCACCTACAGGGGTACCTCTGCACTGCCAGGTCAAGCACCCCATCGATCTGACCCCCGGCGCACCACTTCCCAATGGGTTAGTCTGTCACTGCTCTTTGTTAGAGAATGAGGAGATCAAGCGATAGATCCAAGAACTTCTCCACAAGGGGCACATCCATCCCATCTCATCACCTTGCGGGAGCCCAATCGTGATGGTACAGAAGAAATATGGAACCTGGCGACTCTGTATTGATTACCGGGCTCTGAATAAAATTACAATAAGAAACTAGTACCTGATTCCCTGAATCGATGACCTCCTTGATCAACTCATGGGTTCCAAATACTTCAATAAGATTGATCTAAAGACTGGCTACCACCAGGTCCCGATAAAACAGACATATGTATGGAAGACCACCTTCAATTCAAAGGAAGGCCTTTTTGAATGGTTGGTCATGCCCTTTGGTTTGACAAATGCTCCAGCCAATTTCATGAGGATGATGGATGATATCCTACGACCATTCCCCAATACTTTTGTAGTGGTGTATCTAGATGACATTCTAATTTAAAGCAAGACTTGGGTCGAACACTTGCAGCATATTCAGCAGGTTGTGCACACCCTGTGGCAGCACAAGCTTGGAAAAATGCTCCTTCAGCATGGATAGGGTCCATTACCTGGGATACGTCATTGATCAACATGGCGTACATGTGGATTCAGCCAAGATCCAAGTTATCTGTGACTAGCCAGCCCCAACGACACTCACTAAGCTTCAGAGCTTCTTGGCCCTTGCCAATACCGCAGGTTCATGTTGGGATTCTCCCATATTGCATGGGCCCTCAGCCAAATAAACATGGGTGGTGGTAAGGAGAAATTTGTGTGGGGCATATCCCAACAACAAGTGTTCGATGATTTGAAACAGCGCTTGTGCTCAACCCCATTACTTTCACTACCAGACCTGTAACATCCCTTTGAAATTGAGATAGATGCTTCAAACTATGTTGTGGGCATCGTTCTTACTCAGCACGGCCACCTCGTGGCCTATCATAGTGAGACACTGTCAGATATTGTATGTATGTACCCTACTTACGACAAGGAAATTTACTCCATTGTACAAGCCTGCCGCCAGTGAAGACATTACATTCTTGGGAAGGAGACAATCATCCACATTGATCATAATCCATTGCAGTTCATGCAAACACAGGGAAAATTGCAGAATGATCGCCATCAAAAGTAGTCCACATACTTGCAGCAATTCCACCTCAACATCAAGTATAAAACAGGAAGCACCAATTGTGTCGATGATTGCCTCAACAGACTGCCAGTCATGACACTCACCACGGTGCTAGACTCTTGCGGCCATGAGACATCTGGATGGCCCCAACTCTATGAGACAGACCCTCACTTTGCCACCACCTACCAAATTTTGGGTGAAAATGCAGTTGTCGATAATTTCCATCTTCAAGATGGGTTGTTGTGTCGTCTGGGCCATATCTGTGTTCCATCAAGTGAGCGAGCAAAGCTGATCTAGGAAGCCCACTAAATTCTAGTTGTAGGACACTTCGGCATCAAAAAGACAGTGGTGATGCTACAGAAACATTTCTACTTGCCAAAACTTCGACAGGAGGTTAGCAAGTATATCAGGTCATGCACTGTCTGCGCTATTGCCAAATCGACGACTGAGAAACAGGGCCTGCACACCCCTCTTCCTATTCTTGATAGACCATGGGAATCCATCTCAATGGACTACATGTCAGGCCTCCTGTCCACCAAGCGGGGAAATGACTGTGTTTTTGTGGTTGTTGATCGTTTTTCTAAGATGGCGATTTTGGTTGCCTGCAAGAAGAGCATCATAATAGAGGCCACTGCCAAGCTCTTCTTTGAACGAGTCTGGGTACATTTTGGAATCCCAAAAACCATTGTCTGAGATCGGGATAGTCGATTTCTCATCACATTCTGGTTGAGCCTTTGGTCACTGCTGGACACCAAGCTCACCAAATCCACGACCTTCCACCCCCAGATAGATGGCCAAACCGAGGTTGTAAATCGAATGATTGTGCATATCCTTCACATGTATAATTCAAAGAACCCTCGCACATGGGATGATAGCCTTCCCTATGTCCAGCATAGCTACAACTGAGCCTTGCATAGCTCAACCGACCATAGCCCCTTTCAGGTGGGGTTGGGATTCCAACCATTGGGTCCCATAGATGTTGCACTTCCCCTTGTAGTCACCTCGACCAACTCATCTCCTGCTCCAACTAAAGTTGACAAAGCCACCCGTTTCATTCAGTGAATCCAACACATCCGCCAACAGGTTCAAGATATCCTACAGAAGTCCAATGACAAGTACAAACAGCACCATGATCAACATCGGGTGTCACATAAGTTTCAAGTGGGCGACAAAGTTTGGTTGCACTTGCAGAAAGAACACCTTAAAGGACCCCATCGGAAGATTCTCCCACTTTGTTATGGGCCATACACTATCACCAAGGCCATGGGGGACAATGCTTTTGAGGTCAACATTCTGCCCTTCCTTGGCCTGCACCCAGTGTTCAACGTGGATCTCCTTCACCCTTATTTCCCGCCATTATTGGACACCTCAGAAGTAGCAGAATAGATGACACCAACAGAGATCAACCCTGACTGCATACAATGGGCATCCAATGATCAGATTTTGGACACACAGATCAAGGGCACTCAACAACAAACAATCTAGCTTTATCAAGTCATCAAATCAGGGCAGCTCCTGCACCAAGGCAAGTGCCTCACCCAGGGCCAAATTCAGCAGAAATTTCCTCATCTTATGGGTGACCTCAACGCAATGGAGACCATTTCTTCCTAAGGAGGGAGGATTTATTTATATGGATATCGGTGGCCACCCACCTTTTCCAACTGGCTCAAAATAGTTTTCTGACAATTTTGGCAATTTACTATTTTTAGCAATTTTAACTTCTGGGGCCATTTTGAGGGCCTAAATGAAGGTTTTTCGGGATCGAGTTCCTCAATGATATTTAAAGGCATAATTGATCTCCCAAAATTAATCTCCTCGATGATACCTTTCCAACGGGCTATCACACACCTAAAACGAAGATCGTATGCAAAAGTTACGACCCCGGGAAGTTGATGTACTAACTTACCCAAACAGGGCCCACATGACTTTTGGCGCTTCATCTCCTAGGGTTAGGTTTTTGGATGTCTAGGGTTTTGGGAATTCTTGTTTATTGTAAAAATGCCTTTAGAGCCTCATTGTAATCTTCTTTTGGAGAATGCGTGCAGCCGTCACATCTCTTCTCAGAGTTAAGTCGCCACCATTCCAGCAAGCTTGTTTCCGCTACATTTTACAGTTTCAGCTTATTTCATTATTGAAAAGAAAAACCAGTTTTACTGTATCTCTGTTATTTTGTGTTAAGCACATGTTAATAATTTGTATTCATTTCATTCTTCTCATAAAATCCGGATCAATGGAGTCAAAATTCTGAAATTGAATGAGAACATTGACTGATCTGTAGAACTCTCCATAGGATAAAGGCTAAATGAGGCAATGAATCTGAGTTGTAAATTGTATTTAAGCAGAGTGGAAGAGGGAAGGGGGAAAACAAGTAACTGCATCAGAGCATTACTGAAATGAATTCTGAATTAGTTAGGAAGAAATACACACAGTTTAAATTGCTTCAGCCAAGAGCATTAATAGATGAATTTTGGGCTTTTAACTATCCAATTCAAACATAAGACAGTGTAAATGGAATTAAAGAACACAGGAAATACATATAATGAGGGAAGACAAAACTCATATCACCGCCATTAGAATATTTTCATATAGATTTCAAAAGCTTATGCATATGTATTCAATTCGGCTCTGGAAAATTACAATGGAGTTCAAAATAGCCATAATTTGTTCCCTTGCACTTCTACCCTCATTAATTCATTTGGAACCTCTGACACTTACACAATTCGAGTTCCTTCAGTGTGCAACCAATTACAATAACTGAAATGAAACGTTTTAGTTTCCAAAACTTTTTACAATGATTACAAATGACAGTTTGGAACCTCTGATACCACATGTAAGTTTTGAACCTGTGAAGTAAAGCAATGCATATAGATTCTTAAGCAAAACAAAATTTAATCAATGGATCATTCACATAGTACACAGAGATTTATACCGGAAACCCTCAACCGTGTTACTCACAAAGTGATACTTAACATCAATATGCTTTGTCTTCGAATGATAAGTTGGGTTCTTTGCCAGGAATATTGCACTCTGACTGCCACAATCTAATCTCACTACTTGTTGTACCAACCCAATACCTGAACACAATCTTTGTAACCATATTGCTTCCTTTCTTGCATGAGTGGCTTCCATGTATTCAGCTTTTGTAGCTGAGAGTGCCACTACAGCCTTTCTTTTGCTCATCCAACTGATTGCTCCTCCAAACAAGTTAAACACATACCCACTTGTAGATCTCCTGCAATCTAGATCTCCAACCCAGTCTACATCAACAAATCCATGTATGTCCACCACTCTGTCCAATCCTGGTCTTCCTTGGTAGCACAATCCATAACTAGTGGTGCCACGAAGATACCTGAAGACCCTCTTTACTGTTGTCTAATGTTCCTTCCCTGGTTTTGACATATACCTGCTCAAAACTCCCACTGCATGTGCAATGTCCAATCTAGTACAGACCATTGGATACATCAAACTACCAACTACACTGGCATATGGAACATGGGACATGTCCTCTTCTTCTTCCTGTGTCTTGGGACACTGATCTGTAGATAACTTTACACCTATAGGAATAGGAACCTTGATTGGTTTACTTCTATGCATATTAAACCTCTACAATATCGTCTCAACATATTTTCTCTGATTCAACCATAGTTTCTTGTTTGCATGATATCTTTTAATCTCCATTCCCATAATGAAGTTAGCAGCACCGAGATCCTTCATGTCAAATTTGGAGGATAGCTGTGATTTCACCTCCTTGATAACATCCATGTTATTTCCTACCAACAACATGTCATCAACATACAACACTACATAAATGAAGTGATTACCAACCTTCTTGGAATATACACAGTGATCAACCCTGCTTCTTTCAAATCCAAATCCAAGGATGTATGTGTCAAACTTTTGGTACCACATCCTAGGTGATTGCTTCAGACCATATAGTGACTTCTTTAGCTTACAGACCAAGTCTTTCTTTCCCTTCACTGCAAAGCCTTCTGGCTGCTTCATGTAGATTTCTTCTTCCAGATCCCCATGTAGGAATGTTGTCTTCACATCCATCAAAGTCAATTCCCTCTACCTCGGAATAACCTTTTGCTACTAACCGAGCTTTGTATTTCTCCACTTTACCTTGTGCATTAAACTTCTTCTTGAACAACCATTTTCTACCAACTGATTTTCTTCCAACTGGAAACTCAACTATATCCCATGCCTCATTATTATCCAAGGCATCCATTTCTTCAACCATGGCCTTCTTCCAGAGTTTACTATCCTTTGAATTCATTGCTTCCCTAACAGTTCTGGGATCATCATCATTAATAGATAAAGCAAAATTGGAACGAAAATCAGGTGGACTATACCTTTTTGGTTGCCTTCTATCTCTCATTGATCTCCTCAATACTGGGGTATGAGGTTCTTCTTATTATTCTTCTACTTCCTCTTCTTTAGATGATTCAGATTTTGCATCATCCAACTCAAGCTCTATTTTCTCAGGTTCATCTTGCGTTGGTAGGAATTCCTATTTGGACACATATTTTACCTCTCTGAAAAAAACATCTCGACTGTAAATAGTTTTCTTGGTCTCTGGGTTCCAAAGCTTATAACCTTTCACACCATCTTTATAACTAATAAAGATACACTTTTCAGCCTTTTTATTCAGCTTACTTCTATTTTCCTTTGGAACATGTACATAAGCATCACAACCAAACACTCTAATATGTTGAAGAGAGGGTTTCTTTATAGACCATACCTCGTGTGGAGTTTTATCATCCAACGCTGATGAAGGTGATCAATTGACCAGGTAACATGATGTACCCACTACCTCTACCCAGAATTCTTGTCCTAACCCGGCACTGCTGAGCATGCTCCTTGCTTTTTCCATCGGTGTCATGTTCATCCTTTCTGCAACTCCATTCTATTGAGGACTGTATGGAGTAGTCTTTTACCTTGATATACCACACTTCTTATAGAATTCTTTGAATTCATTTTCACAGAATTCTCCACTATTATCTGCTCTCAATACCTTTATTTTCTTCTCTGTCTGATTTTCTACCAGAGCCTTAAAATCTTTAAATTTATCAAATACCTCAGATTTCTTTCTAAGAAAATAAATCCATGTGTTCCTTGAAAAATCATCTATGAATGAAACATAATAAATAGATTTACCTAGGGATGGAACAGGAATAGGTCCAAACACATCACTATGTATCAACTCTAAGATCCCCTTTACTCTTGTAGCACCAGATGGGAATCTTACTCAATTATGTTTACCATATATGCAATGTTCACAGAAATCAAAATCCAGAGTGAAATTAGACATACCTCCAACCATGCCTTTACCATGTAGTGTTCGAAGGCCCTTTTCTGCAATATGCCCCAATCTTTGATGCCACAACATGGTCTTCTTTTCAGGGATGATGTTGGTCTTGTCTTCTTTATTTTTTTCTCAAGGACAATAGAACTGTTACACCCATTACTATAAGTGCTTGCCAACAACTTGTACAGAGTTCCACACCGAACTCCCCTCATCAACACCATTGCTCCTCGTACCATCTTGCAAGTGTTCTTTCCAAATACAATATCCACTCCTACATCAATCATCTTGCTTACAGATAGTAGGCTCCTGGCTAGTTTTGGAATGTGAAGAACCCCAGGGAGAGTTCTAATCCTTCCATATTTTAGTAGCAACTTAACCCTTCCACGTCCCAAGATTTTTGTTGTCGAGTCATCTCCTAGGAATACATCACCACCATTGTATTTTTCATATTCAGAGAACCACTCCCTGTGAGGAGTCATATGGTATGATGCACCTGAGTCGAACAAACATACATCACGGTCTGCATGTGTACTTGTAGATGCCAAGTAAACATCACCTCCTTCTTCAGTGGAGGTTTTCGCCTATGTGGAAGAGGTACTATTAGATCCCTTTGGTTTTTCAACCTTCTTAGACTTGAAATCTTTCTTATAATGCCTTGTTTTACCACACTTCCAACATTTCCTCAAAGATTTTCTTGGAGACTTAGATCTACCTATAGATTTAGATCTCCAATCCGAAGGCTTACCAGGGTTCCTATCTTGGGTACGCCCTCTTACAAATAAAGCATCTGTGTTGTGACCATCCATGTTTTTTCACCTCATCTCTTCATATAACAAGGATGAAACTACATCCTCATACTTCAATGTAGATTGAGTAGTACTACCAATTGCTACAACCAGATTATCCCAATATTTTGGCAAAGAACATAACAAAGTAATACACTTATCTTCTTCTTCAATCATAATATTAACATAGACAAGTTGACTTACCAAAGTATTAAAGGCATTTAGATGTTCTTGTTGTGCCTCTTTGGTCACCTAAATGAGAAAAATAGAGGTTCTTACAAGATTAGTTGGGTTAGCTAAGCAAGACAGTAGTAAAGGAAAGGGTTAGAAGAATAAACGTAAAAGACTAAGCTAAGAATTAAACAAGGAAGGGAAAAAACAATTAAACTATTGTGCATAAGGACATAAGAATAAGAAACAAACAAGACTCATGTCACCAATGGAAAGGATTGTATTAGTGAAAAGAAAACACCAAAGAGAAAGGGGACTTTGGGTCCCTTCTTCCTCCAAGGGAGGGCTCTTGGACCTCCAAGATTGAGCTCTTCTTACAACTTGAAAAGTTGAAAGAAATGGTGAAAGAATCCCAAGCTAACCCACTCAAAAGGTGATGTGGATTGCCCAAATGGAATGGTGCTAGTATGCTCTTGATAGAAAAGAGGTTTCCCCAAGAGAATAACAGCAACATAACCTTGCAAATGAATTCCTTGAAGATGTAGTGCACCCATGGCCTTGTTTTATAGCAACACTTTGAGATATTGTGCAACTAGATTTTAGTGTGAAAAGGGGTTGTTTAGGGCACATTTAGGTCTTCGACCAGCCACCCAGCCAGATCCAGCCTAGATTTGGATGTCAAATCAACTTGGAAGCTGAACCAGAAGTGGGTGGGAGGTCGACCAACATCATAAATGCGTCGTTCTTAGGTGTGTGCGGCTTTTAGCGTCCATAGTCGCGCATCGTGTGCATGTGCACTTTTCCTGCGTTTCTTGATGGCGCATGTGCACGTGTGCCCTGTATAGTCATAGTGCATCCTGATTTTATAACTGGTTGGATAGTTTTGGATCTTTTGGAAATGATTTTTTGGTAATTTTGGTCCATGGGTGAACTAATAGTTGTTTGAAGATGTTGGCTTCCTATAACCATTTGCGGATGAAATTTCAGTGATAACAGTTCTGTCATAGAATCACCATCTTCCATCCTAATATGATACAACTTCTTTCGAAGAAACAACTTGTTTACCAGGGACTTTGATTGATACAAATTCCCCAACGTATCCCATAGTTCCTTGGCTGTAGATTCTCCCGAGACATTCAACAAAATCGAATCTTCCAGGCAGAGTCGAATAGTACTCCTTGCTCTTCTGTCCAACTTCTCCCAATCTTCCTTTGACATACCAGTAGCTGGTGTACTAGTAGTTTGTGTACTAGTAGGTTGTGTACCAGTATCATGTGTGCTAGTAGACAGTGTACCAGTAGGTTGTGTACCAGGATCCACAGTGATCCATTGTTCTTTGTCTACAAGAAGGTCCTCCATCTTGAGCTTCCATAGCTCAAAGTTTTTACCATTGAACTTCTCTATCTCGATTCTAGATGAGCTTGCCATTCCTCTTTCTATACTCGAATCTGCACTGCAATAGCTCCCACTAAATCCAAGTTTATCACAGACCCAAGATAAACTTATCTATCAATACCGAGCCAAACCCTCAACAACAAAGGCATCCCTCTAAAGCCAAAAACGAGCTCTGATACCACATGTAATTTTTAAACCTATAAAGTAAAGCAATGCATATAGATTCTTAAGAAAAACATAATTTAATCAATGGCTCATTCACATAGTACACAGAGATTTATACCAGAAACCCTCAACCGGGAAAACCTTTATTATATTCATTATATCGAATTTCACCATTCACTATACAATATATACAATGTTTTTAGGTATTCCGTAGATACCAAAACCCTAATCCCTAAAACCAGGATTATTTTTAGTAAACCGTTAAAAATAGCAAAAACCGCCAAAAAAAAAAATATCGGGGCACTGCCCCGAACACTGTGTGTAACCAGGGGGGGGCATACCTACCCCCTAGGACCCCCCTATAAAAGTGCTTGGTGCACACAGCACAAACAGAGCACTGGTACGAGGGATTGCCAGACGCAGTTGTCATATCCGATGCGCCCACACACACATGCAAAGAATATAACACATACCCAACAATTAATTCATTTGGAACCTCTAACACTTATACAATTCAAGTTGCTTCAGTGTGCAACCAGTTACAATAATTGAAACGAAACGTTTCAGTTTCAAAAACTGGTTACAATGATTACAAATGACATTTTTCAGAAAAATGTTTCATGATCCCTGCAAATTCCTCTAACGCTCCAGCTCTTTTCTCTACCATGTTCTCTTTGAAATGTCACTTATACCCTTTCAAATTTAATTCCATTTATCCATATTCTCATTAAATATTTGGGAATAATATATTTGAATAAAAATAATTCCCAAATATTTTTCTATCTCGTAGAATTAGATTTCCATAATTTAATTCATGCCCGTGGTTTTTAAAACCATTTTTTGTTTTACCCAATTCACCATTTCACTGTAAAAAAACATTTATTGTTACCATTTCACTGTGAAAAACATTTACTGTGTTATGTTTTTTCCAATTTACCGTTTCACTGTGAAAACCATTTACTGGTTTCTTTCCCATGGTTTTGAAAACCATGTCTTGTTTACCGTGAGGAAGAATTTTTTTTATTGGAAATTCCATAATCATTATTGAACCACACTCCTGAAACCATAAGATAAATGGTTGCATTTATTATATCAGGCTGGAGAAAAGTGGTTTGGAGTTTACCCACTTTTTCCCCCGATATTCACCACGTAAAAACACGTGTCCAATCACCAAAACCACGGTTCACATAATTAACCTCCGCTTTAATTCTATGCTCGATATGTTTGTGAGCCCTCCATACAAACTTTGACTTTTCCATATTATAAATCCAGATTTGTGCCCATGATTTGACATGATGCCATAAATTAAATATCGGATCAAATATTAATATAAATATTTTAATATAAAAATATTTATATTAATAATAATAAACCCTTTTTTTCTATCTTCTAAGGACTTTGGGCATATGAGGCTTAACACATGACTTTGTGGATAGGATAAAGATTCTTAATAAAAGGAATATTTTTTATTTTCAATGGGAATATGAAAATAAGGGTAAAAATTAATGAAGTGATGGAACTAAGGGATTTGGATAAGAATTAAGGCTAGGTATAGGTTTGGGATATTTGCTAAAAATTTTAATCATGGAGGACATGATTATTTTGGATGATCAGTTTAGTGAATGATTTAGGTGATGGGAGCTTGATGAAGCTGGTGAAAAAAATTTATGATCTGAGTGGAAAGATAACACAAGGACAAGATGCTTTGGGAAAAATTAATGCAAATTAGCAGGTGATAACACCAACCAATCAAAACTAGGTATGCATGGCCACCAAAATTAAAGTGTCATAAAGTGCGATAATGCCCAAGGAAAAAGGAAATAATCACATAAATAATGAATCCATTAGGCCAGAGCAAGATGGCATATCAATACATTGTAGGAATTAAAACTACACTAGGATGAGGTTCTTTTTCCTTGAGGGGGGAGGCCTCCATCCTTCAACTATAAGCTCGTGATCAACCATTATGTGCTTCCATTTGGTGTTTCCCTACTTGAGTCTTCCAATATGCTCTAGTTCTAAAATGGCTAAAGGAAAAATAGCAAATTTGTTGAAGCAGGGCACCACTAGGGCTCTTACTAGGGGTCATTTTCTTCACCTCTCTCAATGCTCTCTTACAATTCAACCCACTCTATGTAGATAACGTTAATGAATACTTGAAGTTATAGAGTGTACAAGAGTGTTCCCTTCAAAAAACACTTTGCTCGTAGTGCATGGTGAATTGGTCCAGTAGTCCATCATCTCAAGTAAGTGGGATACTTCCATCTCTGGCTTCCTTGTCTGCACCTAGATTTATAGAATTAGATGGGCACAAATTAGAGATGCATATTTCCAAGTGAAATTAGTATTGTGTTATTGATAAATAAATAGTAATTTCTCATTTTCCAAAGTTGATATAAGATAACTACTCTTATTTAATACCATGTCATGTGATAATTTGGTGCCCAAGGCAATGAATCTCCTAAAAGGGAAACCTTCCATGTGATATTTGGCGTGACAAAAGAGTAGTATCTTATGCCTAGGCTAATAGAGCATATTTTTAGAACTAAAACAAGTGCTTCAAAGCTTCTTTCTTTTCACAATGGGCATTTAGGCCACACAATTCCTGGGCAGTTCAAGTGTTAACCTATAGGTAAGATTATATGTGTTAAGGACGAAGTAAAATTGGATTTTTAGGGCGTTCAATGCCACTTCCAAATAGATTTAATATGGTAAATTAAAGTTTTTCTCTTTAGACTTCCTTTTCTATATTTTGTTGAGATTGCCCTCAAACCCAAGATTATTCAAAAACCATTTGTATCCATCAATTGATTATATTTCAAAAAACCTTTTCTTTGGATCCATATCCAATATTTCCACCAATCTTTTGGCCTTGGAAGGTGTTGAGATGGAAAACTTACCCTTGTCATCTTCATAGGATCCCCCAACAAAGGGCCCAATTAGATCTTCATCCATTGAAATGGCAAGCCCTCCATTATGGCATGGATGCCATAATATAGGTTTTATGAATTAAAATGAAATGCAACTTAAAATACACTTACAAAAATGCAAGTATATAAATCCCAACTAGAAGTTGTAAACAACAAGTTGACATGAAATGAGAATAAACACAAACTATAGGGAGAATAGTCCATTGACTACAAGCTATACAAAACTAGGGAAACTCTAATAAATAGAGAATAGTTTACAAGTCATTGAGAGATAACCTATTTCATACCAATTTGTTAGCAATATAAAATATAAGAAATAATAGAAAACTAAAACATGGGAATACTCTATAGCTTGCAATCTCTACACTTACAAGTATCAAGAAAGCCAAGACAAGTGAGAATAACCACAACCAATACCCACAACTTTGAAAGAGTATAAGCACAATAACTAATAGTTCCTTTTATTAACATATGAAGATATATTACAATACTAAAAAGATAATACTTTGCTTGAAAGCAATGGTTCTATTTATAAATTTGTGCATGGATCTTGGCTTTCCAATTCTCCAACTTTTTGCTATGCTAGACTCTTCGACTACTTGGGATTTCCAGCCTTATACAAATTTGGTTTTATCATCATGTTGACCATGAAGATAATATTTAATTATATATTTCATAATTACAAATTTTCCCACTCAAAGTGAATCCCTTATTGGAACAAATCCAATCCTCTGTGAATACACATCAAGTACAAGTCTTATGACTTTGGAAGTAACTTTTATTTGCTTGCTTTGCACATCCAAATCACAGTTTATGATGCTCAAATTCAATATCTATAGAAATTTTTCCTTTTACTTCTGCCTTTTTTGTTTCTTGATTGAAAAATAATGTGCTTTGTATTCCTTTTTCATGAATATTCTCTTTCATCAAATTTGACACCTTAGAAACCCTTGGACAAATTGTCTATCGGTAATGTGTAATTCATTACATTCTTCACCATTCTCTACACATAAAAAATTCTTACTAAGCATTATATCATTCCACCACTAAATTGATTTTGTGTAAAGAACAACGACAAATATTTTCTTACCTATCTTTCTCCACAAAATAATAATAAACTCTGGTTAGTTATAATGTTGAGGGACTTACTGCAAAGTACCCATACAAACTTCCTTCCCAAGGTTTTATTAAGTTTTTTTAAATGAAAGCTTAAGCATATAGTTTTTTGAAATGCGAGCTTAAGATTGAAACACTATACACATTATGAATCATTTAATTTGGTAACAAGGCATATGCACATGGCACAGGCTCATTATGATTTCCTACCCAAGCTCATAAACAAATATAAAATGGTTGATGATTCATACAACAAATAATGCATTTAGAAGCTTCATTAAGATTTCTTCCCATGGCCAACCCTCACACAATCTGCTTGTAAATATTCTTAAGGAAAAAGAGATAATAGTTCCAGTGGAAAATGCGATAATAGTTCCAGTGGAAAATGCCCAAAAGGTTGATCCTTTCAAATCTATTATTCAATCAATCAGACTCTTCGTTCCACCTTGCAATACAATAAGGTCATGCTAAAAAAATGATTCAATCCATAAAAAGACATTCATGAATCCAAAAATCTAGTTTATCATTATCAATCCTCTCACACTCAAAGGATTCACACAAGAATACATACTAACGAAAGTTGTTTATGAACTTGTTAAAAAGTAAAGATGTTTTAATGCAAATGTTCAAGAATGAAAAATAATATTTTTAATGAGAGGAATATTGATCTCAAGAATATAGTGAATGTTTTCTCTTTCACGTGAATTTATTTATGTTCGGATTGTGTTATACTATTTGTATGGTTATCTCCATATGTTGGGGTCAGCTAGTACCCATGTCTATAGTTTGGTTTGGGGTGCATCCCCCAACCAAAATTTTTGGGTTGTTTTTAGTATGTTTTTGTTTGTTTTGGGTTGTTTTTAGTATATTTTTGTTTGTTTTGGGTTTTTCAACTAATGGTATTTCGATCCATTTTAATCTAATTTTGGTTAAGGAATAAGGGTTGTAATATAATCTGCGTTAACATATTCGGGTTTTGAATGTCGTGGAATACCTATATAATGTATTATGAATGGTGAAGTTAATATAATGAAGAAGAGAGAAGTGTGGCTCTAAGTTTTTCTAGTTTTCTCGGTTAAGGGTTTCCAGGGTAATTCTCTATGTACTATGCTTATGCCATTGTTGTTCTTTCTATTTTGCTTAAAAATCTATATGCATTGTTTCACTTCAAAGGTTTAAAACTTACAATTTCCATTACTTTCTATCATATTCTCTCATTAATAAATCATTATTGCACTTGTGCCTCTCAAAATAACAATACTTTTAATGTTTTGGTGATTGTTGCAAGGTAAAAATAAATTTATGAGCAAAGAAGAGTGCCTCATATAACAAGAGGCATTGCACCATTGTTTTGGTGATGAAAGCACTTTATCCAATGATAAATCAAAACCTCTAATGGACATTAATCAACGAAGCATAAAAAAAAACTTTCAATATTCTATTTGAGTGTCAAGTGCAATCCATATGACTATAAAATGAATTTTTGAAGGAGGATGCATTGCCTAGATCCCTATGTGTGCTATGCATTAGTCCGGGGAGGAAAACACATGTGCTTGTTGGTTGTAGTGATTCCATAGAGTCTTTATCCTAGAAAGGATAATGAGAAAGGTTGATCAGCACTCATTAATGGAGCATTACAAATAGAAACAATCATTGCCAATCATTGTCAACATTAGATAGGTAGTATGCACCTTATGGTTAGTGATTTTTCTAGAGGAGGGGAAAATCACTTATCTGGGGTTAAAAAACCCAATCACTAGCTTTAGAAGCATGTTGGCCTATGAGTCAGTGATTTAGTGTTAAGAACCAAATATCAATATAGCATAGAAAAACCTCAGAATAAGTACTCAATGCCTTGAAAAAGAGAGAAATTCAGATAATAAGCCTCTTCGAGGGGGAAACCTCCTTATGCCCACATAAATGTACAATTCCAAGATGAT
>ML796732.1:37622-64182 GCA_009831015.1 Picea engelmannii
TAATAAATATGCCAACTGATAGATCGGGTGATGGTAAGAACAACCCAGGTGACCGAATCTCCAAGATCCCTCTCAATCTCTGTAGATCTGAAATCCCCCACTGAATGGTGCACCCCACTGGATGACTGAAACCCTAGATAATTCGGCCTTGCTGAAGGAGGCCTCAAAATGCTTTGAAACTCTCCATAAATATAGATCGGGACACTGCAAGTCACTAGGTAAAGTCTCAGGGTCATATATGAAGTGTAACCCCTCCAAACGGACTAGATCTGGATCTCAAAAATGCCCTCGTTCTCTTCAATTCGCCCCACTGCTCAAGAAATAATTTGAGCCATAAAATTGTCTCAGAAAGCACTAGATCTGATGTCCAAGGCCCTGCAATGAAAACCCAAGTGATAGAATCCTCAACGGCCCTGCCAATCTCCTACAACGAATCTCTCTCCAAAGATGGTGTGCCCCTCTTGCTGGAATCCCTCAACTGGTGCGCCCTCTCTCTATCTGCACATGAAATTGATGTAGAATCCTCCTGTGACTGAGTAGATATGGAACTAGAATGGTGTGGGAGAGTATTACATCTCCGAGACCAAGCTTGGGACAAGATAGGTGGAATCTTTCACCACCGAATCGTCCTCTAGGGTTTGTTATGTCAAAACCCTCAAAACCCCCAATATTGGGCTCACTAGCTAGAAGCCAAAAATCAAAATAAGATCATACATGAATCCATGAGAAGAGGCCTTTGCCTTTCCTTTATACTTTTTGGCTCACCTTGTTCCTCAAAGTGACTTTCATTTTATTAATATTTAATTAATTAATTAACCTTTTTACCTTTGAAAAGATCTGTATCTCTCCTTGTGGCTTCCCTAACCACTGAAAGTCACTTATATCCATCCCATCCTGTAGTGTTGCTCCTTCCGATTCCAATGAGCTATTACATTGAGAGGTTCCTCCAAGTAATGTTCCCAAAATGACCTCTTCAGTGAATTCCATTGACTTATAGCTCAAAATAGTCAAAATCATGGAAATCGTCGGAATGCAATGAAACCAAAGCCAACCTGTGCGAAATGGCTCATAATGATGGAATGTGATCATCGATACAAGATGGACCCCACAATGCCTCTCAAATACCCATGTACTCCCTATAACATCCATCTGGATACTCTGGTCATCATAAATCTCTGCACTGTGATGATGTCCCAAAGTGGGGACATTACAGATACCCTATCTTTCACAGGGTGTATCTACAAATTTAAGATGACCTTGAAGCTAAAAATTTTACCACAGATACCTTACTAATTTCTATGAATAGCCTCTGGATTTCAAGGTCTGAAACGTTACAGAAAAAAAATTATAGCGAAAAATCCGCAATGACTCGGTTCAGGATGAATCCAGAACCCTATCTTGCACAGGTTGAATCTCTGAAAGTATAAGTCCTTAGGAGCTGAAATTTTAACCCAATGTACCTTTATCTATCTACTAAATATCATCCAAGCCGTTCTTTTTGAAATGTTGTATAAAAAACGTTATAGCGAAAATGCCAAGGTGTCTCAGATGTAGCAGCGAAACCCTAAGACCTTGAGCTCTGATACCATATGTTAAGAACCAAATATCAATATAGCATAGAAAATCCTCAGAATAAGTACTCAACGCCTTGAAAAAGAGAGAAATTCAGATAATAAGCCTCTTTAAGGGGGAAACCTTCTTATTCCCACATAAATGTACAATTCCAAGATGATTCAAAATGAAAATGTCTCCTTGGTATATATAGGAGACTAGGAGGTATAATTACAACTAATGGACTAAAGCCGACATAAATAAAATAACATTACTAATATAATATTCCCCAATTAAGGGGTAATGAGCCACTATTTAGGGCTTAACATTTAGCCTTCCTTAAGAAAATCACTAGCCTAGGAAGCTAGCAAGCCTCCCAAGTCAACAATGGTCTTTTCTTTGCCTTTTTGATAAAAATAAATAATAAGATTGTGTTGCCTTCCTAGCATCTAGAATAGTAAATCATTGGGTTGGAAGTCTACCAAGCCTCCTAGGTCAACGATTTATCTAAGAAAGGATAAATCGTTGGATTGGAGAGCCAACAAGATTCCAAAGTTAGTGATTTCACTTTTCCTTCTTTAAAACTCAACAAAAACCACAATTAAATGTTGTTGGGAACTGAGATAACTTTACTCTATGAATTAATTGCAAAATTACTCATCTATATGCAAACCATTAAGTTTTGAGAGTTGTTGGGTTGTTGCATGACTTCTTCTAATCATTGGAATCCATGGAAATCCACCCAATCTCTGCACATATCCATAATATTGTGATCAGTTACAACAAGTAATCTCTATGGTCAAGGAACTATACTCATAAAGTTTGGGAATAATGTCAAAAATTAATAAAGAGGTTGCTCAATGCAAGCTTAAAAATCAATTAAAATGAATGATGACAAATCTCCTTGGTTTTTTGACTTCGTAAACTAGGAACTCAGTTAATCAACCTTAGATTGTAGAACCATTGGACATATGGAATACAAGATTTGTTAATATTTCCAACAAGTGGTGAGATACTCCATTGCACATTCGACTTAATTCCTTTCATAAAACGAGAAGTTAACATATCCTACTTGATGGGAATATTTTTAATTTTTGTTTTTGTACATGTAGGACTCATAATTCAATTTTTTTTGTTGCATTAATATTGCAAACCCCAAAATTATCAATATATCCCCTTCCAACCTTTCCATTCAATCTATTTGGACCACAAAAATATAGATAAACAAACTGAAAAGGTTAAAATCTACTTTCGTAGGGAAGCTTGTTTCACCTAAATTAATAATTCTGCACATTATTGTCATCCATGATATATGTTTTTCAATTTACTTCATTGACACCTTCAAAATCATCACATAAGAAATCACTATATCATGGTAAATGTCACTCTCAAACGCCAAATGGACATAGAGACAAAATGCCATCAAATTCACTCATTGTGCTTCAAACTTGGCTAGGATCTCTTCAGAGATAAGCAATGTTGCAAAGATGCATAGGTGAGGCTCAAGATAATATTTATATGCTCATGATCGAGGCTTATCCCACATTCCCTTTAGTTGGTTAAATAATTGCAACAATATATGGGTTGTTGAATTCCTAAGTTGTGCTTAAATTATCAACAAAGGAGGACAAGCTTGTGAAGTGTTGTGCATAGGAAATTCAACCTTCAAGACTTCAAGTGTTGTTGAATGAACTTTGTATTGCTATTCATATGTTTGGATAACCTAAATGCTACTACTTATGCAAGGGCTAATAAAGTAGGCATTATGTAGCATGATTTTCCCTTATCAAATCTTGCCCATTTGGTACTTCAACTCACTACTACATAATGCCTTTACCTTCTAGGAATTGAAATATAATACTTGGATAGTAAATTTAATCTAATGAAAGCAAGGAAATTTATTCCTCAACTAACCATGAGATCATGGCATGTTGAAAGAGTAATCACAAACCACTCATAACAAGAAACCTATTTTCTGGAAAGCATGAAATCTACTCTACAACATGGCGTTCAAATTAACCCATTGATTCCTTAGCCAACCACATGGCCATGGAATGTTGGAAGAGGAATCCACTATTTGCAGTCATAGAATGAATTCATAATGAATTCCTCATACTTGGAGATGCATATGGAGAATTCATGGATTCATGAACAAATGCAACAGTAGAGAAACATAAAAATAACAAGGAACATGCAACAAAGCGACAACCATTAAATAAATAAAAATCAAGCTATATAATCTATGGGAAAAATTTATCCAACCACTAGTTTCTTTCTTCAAATAAGGCCCTTACTCTGAAGTAAGGAAGGTGTTGATTCCCTAAAAAAAACCATGTTTACAACAAGCAAATGCAAATAACAAATTTGATCTTAGATTTACTAAGAAATGTGAAATTGCAATGTCAAAAATGAAGGAAAATTATCATAACTCTTGCCACTTTTACTTCTAACCTATCCTAGGCTAAAATATTTGACTTAATTACAAATAGACCCCAATAAATTGGTGTCTCTCTACAACAAAATTCGTACAAATTAGTAATCTGTTTCTTGCCATTGTGAATCATTTGAGAAGTGACCAATTGATTTGAGTTGTATTAATTTATTGATGTGTTGCATGGATACCTTGGTTATTTCCCATCATGCTTACTATGCCATGTGGTGAGAGACACATTTTGAGCCACTATAATCTTTGACTATGAGATTTTTTAGTAACTCTTGTTTGTATGATGCATTCCGTGACACAAAGACATTCTTTGAGATAGCTTTGAATTCTATAGAACTCTCTTTAACTTGATATTTTTATCGCATGAATCCATTTTAGATATGAATTATATAACACCTGCATCTATTACGTAAAGTTTAGCCATCATTATGTTGATAGATTGGGTTGGTTGTCATTGATGCCAACCCTTGAAGCAAGTTCGGTAGACGATTTTGGTAGCCCTAGAGGTGTGGTTAAGGAGCACGAGTTTGGATGAGGAATAAAGACATGAAGATCAATGAATTTGCAGGTAAATCTATCATAGATGGATAATACATGTCGTGCCATTTTCGATGATATGTGGTACGTCACATAGTTCCTCACAGTTGAGGAGATATGGCTTAATGAATTTGGAGGACCCTCATGAATGTTATAGAATCCTCTAGAAGGTCAACAAAGAAGTCAATTATTCTAGAAGCTCTTAGAAAGTCTTCAAGAGGTTTACTAGTCAAAGTGGTTGCAAATAGCAGTTAATTATGGGTAAAGTTGTTGAAATAAGAAAATAATTAAAATTAAATTAGTTACCACAAGAAGTGGTGAGTTTACTAATTATGGGTAAAGTAGTTGCAACAAGAAAGTGGGTTAGCCCTAAAAGAGGAAAGTTGGGTAAAACAGTTAGAAGATGACCCCTAAAGGAAGGCACTTGGAGAGTATAAATAAGAGAACAAGATACTCTCATTTGCACCTATTGAGCACATTGAATATCTATATTTTGAAAGGTTTATTGCATGTACTCATTGATAAATTTGAAGTTGTGCAAGTCTGAGGTAGGAAAGGAAGAGTGACGAAAAAAAATTCATGGTTGCAGAAGAGAGCGGGAAAGTTCTGAAAAATCCTAATTAGGGTCATCCCCGTGATGTCCTGTGAGGTATCCCCGTGAGTTTCCTATAGCCTGTCATGCAAGGCTCTGTGAGACAGTTGGCTTCATCACGTGAGGCACTACCCAATATGAAGTTTGAGGAGTGAATCTGGTTGCAGAAGCTGAGGAGAGGCTACGGGAAGTTTGACGGTGTTCAAGTACAACAGATTTATCTACATGATCAAAAAGGTATGTTACATGTTTGTTTGTAGTTGGATGTTGGTGATTGTGTGGGATATGGTCATGGGAGATTTAGCATTTTCCCTAGAGGGACTATTAGATATATTATACATATTGTATGTGATAGGTCTACAGAGGTACATTGCTAGTATATTTTTTGTTTGTAGTTGGCATACATTATTGGGCATATTGTTGAGGTATATCTTGTATCATTTGGTATATGTTTGAGGGTTCTTGGTTGAGGTGTGTTGCTGAAGTTATTGGTATAGATTGGGGTTGTATAATAGTGAGGGTTTGATGCTTGGTCGATGTGAGGGTGCATTACACTTGTCTTATGATTTTTTGTATATGTATGGCACATTATTAGAGAGGCATAGTTGTACATGGTTTGAGCTATACACTTGTGACAATGGGTATGAGATCTATGTGATTAGATCTGATTGGTTGAGGAGATTATTGTGACAGGTTGTTGTTACAGGTTGTGACAGGTTGTGATAGGTTGTTGGTACAAATTTTACAGTGATAGGTCTTACATGGACAGATTGACGGTGACAAAGTGACAGTGACAGTATCAGTTAATTGGCACTTATATTTTAGGGTGGTTGGACGAGGTAAGGATAGGTGGTTGTAGCCGGATAACATAGGGGGTTGCAGCCTCCTTCTGGTTGGATCCAGAGAATCAAGGAGTTGTATCTTCCTTCAAGCTGGAGCTTGAGAAACCATGGGGTTGTAGCCTCCTTCCAGTTGTATTTGGAAAATGAGGAAGTTGGTGCTTCCTATGAATGTACTTATTTTGACAATATAAGAAAAACATTATGTGGTTTTCTCCCTCATTGGGTTTCCACGTAAAATATCAGTGTATTGTGTTTATGTGTGGTTGATTATTATTCACTTCTTATGTATATTTCTCATATTGAATATTATTGGTAATCTACTCATAAATTAAACAATACACATTGTGGTTAAAAATGATTAAAAGTACTAATATTGATTCACCCCCCCTCTCAGTATTCCAACACATAAATACAAAATTTGGTAGTGTATAATTTGGAGGCATAGTATTTTGCATCATACAGTTCGGTGGCATAATATTATATGGCATAAGGTTTGGTAGCATAGCATAAGGTTTGTCAACATATTGAAACTTGGACAAGTTACTCATGAAACCCAAATACCTTATCACCATGATCTCATAATTATGCCAAACACATCAATTCACAAGCAATTACTAGATAAACTGAAATGGATAATAATTGATAATTATGGCAATGATTTAGGTATGTAAATATTTATTTGGATGGTTTTTGGAAGGAAAATGGTCAAGAAAATATGAGCACAAGTTGGAAATTTAGGGGCTCATGATACCTCCCAACTTAAAATATGTGTGTGTCCTCATGCAAAAAAGCAAAAAGAAAAATAGAAGGAAAAACTACTAAGGAAAAAGGTGCATGTGTCTCCTATTGATGACTACTGCTTTCACCAACTTATTTCCCTCCTTCTGGCATTCCTTCTATTTCTTCCTTTGTTGCTACTATTGATTATTCCCCTTGTACTTTTACTACTAAAATTGAGAAGAACTGTGGAGTGCAGCTAAATCTCTATTTTCATCTTTTGATTCGAATGGAAGATGGGAGGCAGTCCCCTCTAATAGAAATTAAACCATTGTTCCTCTATCATTTTCTTTTGCAATAGATTTCTATTTGGCACATTTATCTTCAAGTCCTCCCATATTTTTGTTTTATGCAACAACCATTACATAACTTTGCAGCATTAATTTCATCATTCTACAACACTCTTTTCATTATTTCCAACACTCTATAGCATTGATTAACATTTCCAACACTCTATAGCATTATTCCAATATTGTTTTCATTGTTTGCAACACTTAAAAACTTTGTCTCCACCACTTGTAGTATTTTGCAACATCATTTTCAACGTTTCCAACATTTTGTAGCATTATTCAATACTTTGCAACACTATTTTCAACACTTTGTAGTATTTTCTAATATTCTACATTATATTGAGCATTCTATGGAACTACTCAACACTTTACAACATTGGTTTAGCACTCTTTCTTCGTGATACTCCTTTTTAGCATATTATGTAGCATCCCTATTCTTTTGGAGACATTGATTCTTGAAATTATATGGAGTTAAATTCATAAGAATGAAACAATTGTTGATAAGATGGTATCCCTCCCCAACCCCCAACTAAAGTTAAGAGCATCCTCGATTGATGAAGTAGGGTATGAACTTTGGAAAGGGTGGAATTGATTGATGGAATTATAAAAAGGAATGTAATGGTTGGTGATACTATCAAATTTAGCCATAATAAATTTGATCTAATAATTAACTTGAAAAAGAATTGATTTGAATAAATAGTTGAGACAAGTGGTAGATATATGATGGACCTCTATTTTGATATATTTTTCTTAAAAAAAAAACACTTCCTTTTGGCCTATAATATATATTATTTTTTCCTTTTTTCATACTGTTTAAGACTCATTCCCTTATCCCATTCTCATTTTGCTCAAGGTATATATATTTTCCATTTTATTCTCTTATATTATTTTTAGAGTTAGAACTAAAAGTGTATTTAAGATTATTTGGATTATGACACACACACATGTGTGTGTGTGTGTCCACCTATGTCTTGATTACAAGAACCTTGCTAACTCGAACTATTATGAGATTGTTCATTACTTCCAAGTTAGCATAAGTTAAATCCTAATCATACTTTACAAGGAATCAACCATTGAATGGGAGCAAGTGGATCTAGAGTATTTTAAGAAGATATATTAAAACCAAGAGTTTGAATCCCATCACAAGAATTCTCCATTATGACTAAGGGTTTGATAGTAGACATGCTCACATGGATCTCACTGAAGTTGTTAGGAGTTAAACATCATTATGTTCGAGATTCATGTAAAATCCCCTTCTAAATTTTTGGATTTTTTTCACTTAGTTTAGCGATGTAGACATATTGTCAAACATTTTGCATACAAAGCATTCTATCAATAGTTCATAGGTAAGTGTAATATTTGTTAATGATTTACAAAAAAACATATATCTAACTTAAAGATATTTATTGCATTAATATTTAAGACAGTTTAAATACATTATAAGAATCCCAACAACAGTACAAAAGCAATAAATAATGAACCTGATATATTTTTATGTATGTTGTTTCTGCAAGAATGTCAAGATAAATCTGTCTGTATGTGACAGTATGGTGCAACAATTCTCATATGAATATATTGGTCATGTACGTAACAAAATCGACCCATAAAAGCAAGTACAACAACTCAGAAACTAAGGGATAGGCCTCTAGATGACAACCCCTAACGTTTGGCCCTCTTGGCAGCAAAAAACTCGCACCCAACAGCCAAATGATAGTATCCACAAGTGAGGTGACTTCCTCACACAGGAACTCAGCCCTTAAGAAGAGATTTCAGCCCAATGATAAGAGAATCGACCCCAAAGTGCAAGGAAATGACCCATCCAAGGGATAAATGTTGTCCCTACAAGGATGCAACCCCTGCTTTATCAAACTCGACCTCTATATGAGTAAACTTGCCCCCCTACTTAAGAAATTGTTTCCCACAACACCAAAAACACAACCACAATATAAAATCAACCTCTTCAAATTAAGAACTCGGCGGCCAAATGATAAAACTCGGCCACAATGAAAGATATGGATGATCTTTCCTCCACGACTGGCTAGGGTGGATAGTCTCACCATCGAACCCAATATTCTTCTCTAGGGTTTTTCGTCCCAAGAGCCAAAGCCACAAGATCTCTCTCAGATTCATTTTTAGAAAATAACAATGCATAATGAGAGAGGGCACCCTCATTCCTCTTTTATTTCCTCGTTCACCCTTTTGGTTGACCCTTTTACGTTTTTTCACTTAAGTGACTTTTAATTTAACTTTAGAAAAAACACTTTATTAATTTATTAGCCCTTTTACTCCAAAAAGTGATTTAATTGACTTTAAAACGTTTTTGGGCACTGAAAGTCACTTTTTATCCTCTTCTCCATTTAGAGCTCTTTATCTCGGTTCCAATGAGATATTACACCAAGGTACCCCTCTTAGATAAATTATTAAAATGACAACCTTGGTGTAATCCATTAAATAATGCTCATTAATACTTCCAAATTATGGAAACGGCCGAAATGCAACATAATCGAAATTTGATTGCACAGAAATGATCCTGATGTTGAAAGATGAAAAGAAAACCTATGAAAGCATCATATAACTTATCCAAATCACCTAACACACTATTAACCTCAAATTACCCCTCTGGTGAGGCTGACATAAACCAAAAAGGTCATCTACAATTGTATATCAATGGAATCCAAAAATGGGGACATTACAGTCCTCCCTTCCCAAATATTTATTGTCCTCAAGCAATTCCATCAGAACCCTATGATCAACAAGTTGAACCAAACTAAAATTGAGAATGATCCTCGGGTCCCAAACCAATATGAAAGATGTGGAGCACCTACCACTCACAATATTGTCTTGCAATGTACAAACACAAGAGGCCCCCTGAAGACCATCAATCAATAGAGAAAACAGATACTGTAAATACTCAGTCCAACCTTCATAGAATATCCCACCTAGGAAACCAATCCAATGCTCCATATGAATAGGCTCCTGAAAGTAACAATTGACTCTCCTAGCTATACTAGTTGAAAAATTGTCAACCCATGAAATCCCAGTGTCCCATGCTATCACCATAAATGACCCATCATTTTGATGTTGCGCCACTCTAATCATAAATATTTGACCCTCCTTCCTAGAATGCATCCTCCACTCCTGAGACCCCAAGCTATAATGCCTCAAAGAATCGTCCCCACTATCAAGGATCATATCCTGCCAATGTATCTCAGTGAAGTACCAAGCTGCAATCTCTCTGCCTGACACAATCCTAGGAAACATAAAAGAGAATCTTCCCAACCATAACATATAAATCTTAGCATATCTCATCATGTCGCTCCTAAAATGAAGTTGATCAAACATTGTCAAGGGGATAGTATAGAGGATGTCAACCCGTCCAAATATAAAATAATACATCCAAGAGAAGTCTTTGTGGTCACAAACCAATAAGGCATCAACAACAGTTAATCTCCAAGTATCAAAGGGAAAATACCTAATACTCTAGCACCCCTAGCCTACTGCAATCATCCAAACATTGTCTATAAAATATCCCACAAACGACTGCACCATATCCTACAAGAGCTCAGAATCTATTTTCCCATGGACTAAAGTCACTGTCACACTGAACACACCATCATTCGACTTGGATTTAGTGTTTTCCAAGATGGACTATCTTCAAGTATAAGACGGAGATGGGAATGAGTGTTGAGTCCAAAGTTTGGATCTGGAGATTGCTTAGAGCCGATAGTCAATGAGAAGACTTCTACATTGCGGGAAAAGGCAAGCCAACCCCAAGGCCAAAGTCATATTCTATGACCAAAGCCAGTAGCCAAAGCCACAAGCCAGAGACATGGTCATAGTTGTAGCCAAGAATAAACATCAGATCCACGTTCCAGAGTAGCAGACAGAAGTACACTAATCTATATTGGTTTCCTTGAGATTTTGGAGACCAAAAAGCCTCTCAATGGGGAGGTGTGATCCAAAATGGATCTAAACCAATGAATGGGTAAAACTCGGTACCTCCAAGACAATCCATAAATTTATGAAGGTTTTGAAAACAATGCAAATATAATGTTGAATAAAACAAATGTTCAAGAAAAAAACAATAAAGAAATAAATGAAATAAAAAAATGAATTGGAAGAAAAGAGTGAGGAATGGGAAACAAAGGGTCAACCTGTTGGCCTACCTATTTCTCCAACTCTCCCTATTTCCTCATGTAATTTTACTCCCAAAGGGTCTTTGGGCAAAGGAGAGGATGATGCAAAAATAGAATCAATTGCATTGTAACCAAAGATTGTCAGAATGAAGAGATTGAACCCCATTCAAAGCTAGTTTTCCCAATTGGGTTTCTAGGGTAAAATTGTTGTGTTAATTGATTGATTTTTGTGCTTGAAGTTGTTGTTATTTATGTTAAATGGATGCCTAGTGTGAATTCATTCTTTGTGTAAAAATGAGGAACCCCAACAGCTTTGAAATTACCACCATCCAATTCCCATTGAATTATGAGACCAATGTCTACCATTCCAGAGTTGTTTCAATAGATTAGAGAGTTTCTAAAATGGTTCATTTGGGTGTTGGACGTATTTCTTAATCCTCGCTGTAATTATCTCTCCCCCCATTCAAATTTCTCTTTCCTGGGTGATTTCTTAATTGCCTGGGATGTTTTTTGCTTTTCCTGAGCTAAGTTTACATCCTATGGACATTTTACATTGTCTCTGAGTTGAATTCTTATATATGTGGGTGTTTTGAGACATTGTTGGGTGTTAAAATAATGTGTTGGGTCGAATTTTTCATTGTTGGGGCATATTTTTAATTGTTGGGGTGAATTTTTAGTTTTTGGGCATTTTCTCTCTCACCTAGAAGCCATACGAAAGTTGTACAGGCTACATACAACCCCTCTTTGTCTCCTTGGGCGATGAAGTTAAATGTTATTCAATTCAGCTAGTTTATGGATGATTTAATCCATGTTTTGTCGACTTTAATTCATGGTTACTAAATTTAATCCATATATAGTCAACTTATTCACATGGGTTGATTTAATCCAATCCAATACAATGTGCAAAAGTTGGTGAAGATATAGGAGATGTTGGCCTCTAGATTAAATGTTGGGCTTTGACAACTCTTATGGTAATTTTGAATAGTACATGATCATGTTGTTGGAATCAATGTTATTAGAGGCTTCATGCCCACATGATGACTGCCCAATTTTTTTGTTTTGTTAACTCAATGGAACATCCTAAAGTATTATGTCAATTTGCATGATCATTGGGTACCTTCCTTGTAAATTTGTTGTAGATAAATAGTTTGTTGTTGGTTCAATATTGATTCACATTTCCAATCCAAACTATGGTAAGTATTTATCAGCCATAGCCATTGTTTTTTGGCTTACATAGAGTATACTAATCATTCACTACTACATATGGTCAGAAAAACTGATGCCATACTCCGACAGTACCCATAAAATCGGTTGTATCGTCAAATTTTACTTGCATTTTTTTGTATTTTTTTTTTAAATCCCCGACGTTCATCGAATATCCGACGAAACATACTTTGTCATGGAATATCTTACGGTGGACCAGGTCAATGGTCATCAAATATCCGATGGTTGACCAGGTCAATGATCTATGTACCGATGTTTGACGAAGTTAATATTTTTGTCAATTAAGCAACGTCTCTTTTCTCAACATTCGTCGGAACTCCGACAAAAAAAGTAATATATAATTAAAATAATTTCAAAATATTAAAGGTGTTCGACATTGTTTCTATACTAGTGACAATTTGTAGAGGTTATAAGGGATATTTTTAGGTCATAATACAAAAAAAAAAAAAAAAAATTGTTAATTACATTACAAATAGTTAAACTACTGAGGTTGTTTTTTGAAGATAATCATCATTGATAGTTTGGTAAGGAAAATTTCCACATAACATTCATCCAGGAGGACAAAGGAGAGACTTGAGATATACATTGGTCGATGCTTTGGGTGATCGAAAATGTTATTTCCCTTGTAAAAAATGTAGGGGCTATAATAGGAGACTTTTAATAAAAACAACTAAAATACATTGTAGAGAGTATGAACACCTTGAATGTGGGCATGAATATCATCCCTTGGTAAGTTATTCATTAGATGTATTTATATTGCATATTTTTTTTGTAAACATTTATATGTTAAATTTAGAAGAAAAATAATGTATTCTTTTTTCTTTATGGATATATTCTACGTACACAAAAAATTGAGAGTGAGTTAAGAAGAGAAGAAGTAGACATAAGATGTAGATTTTAATTAGGGTTTAGGGTATTGTTTAGTGGTTAAGGGGTTTAAGGTTTAGGGGTACAAGGTGTAAGGGGTTAGGGGTTAGGGGTTAAGATTTTAGTCGTTTAAGAGTTAATAAGGCCAGATTAGGGCTCAATGGTTAAGGAATTAAGGGTTAATAGGTTAGGGTTTAAGGTAGGTTTAGGGGGTTTAGGTCATAGGGGATTTAGAGGTTAGTGGGGTTTTAGGGAGTAGGGGTTAGAGGTTTAAGATTAGGGATTAAGGGGTTAAGTCGGGTTAGGGGTTAATAGTTTAGAGGCTTATGCTACTATTCAATACAGGAGTTAATATTGGTTGTGTTGACAAGTACTAACGCTTTGTTTGATAAGTATTTGCATAGTTGTTAATTCCTCTTTTGATATTGGTATCGACGATCTATTTGAAAATTATTTGCAGAGTTGTTAATTCATCTTTTGATATTGGTAATTGTTTCATTTTTCAAAGTTTTGAAGATCAATTCCAATTCCTAGTAACGTTGTCATTTTTTTAAAAACAAAAATCACTAATGGAAAGTGGAGATTCCACACTGGTTGAATGTTGTATTTGTTAGGAAGAGGATAGTAAAGGAAATATGGAGATTCTCTATTCCTATTTTGGCACCTTGAAGGTACAGGGTTGAGGGGGATAGATAAGGGTGGTTTGTATTTTGTCAGGGTTCAGAGGGGATAGATAATAATATGACAATATGATTCACCATATGCTATTGTTCAATACAAGAGTTAATATTGGTTATGTTGACAAGTATCGACACTCTATTTGAGAAGTATTCGCAGAGTTTCTAATTCCACTTTTGATATTGGATGTATCGACACTCTATTTGAGAATTATTTGCAGAGTTTCCAATTCCTCTTTTGATATTCATAATTGTTTCCTTTTTAAAAGTTTTGAAGATCAGTTCTAGTTCCTAGTAACGTCATCATTTTTTTTTAAAAATAAATCACTAATGGAAAGTGGAGATGCCACATTGGTTGAATGTCGTATTTTTCAGGAAGAGGATATTAAAGGAAATATGGAGATTCAATGTTCATGTTCTGGCACCTTGGAGGTACAGGGTTGAGGGGGATCGATAAGGGTGGTTTATATTTTCTCAAGATTGAGAGGGTATAGATAAGAATATGGAATAATGATGAAGGATAAATATGAATAGGTTGTTTTTGTTGGTTGTGACTATATACATGAATATGATTCACCATATGCCATTGTTCAATACATGAGTTAATATTGGTTGTGTTGACAAGTATCAATGCTTTGTTTGAGAATTATTTGCATAGTTTCTAATTCCTCTTTTGATATTGGAAAGTGGAGATTCCACACTAGATAAATGTCATATTGGTCTAGAAGAGGACAATAAAGGAAATATGGAGATTCCATGTTCCTGTTCTGGCACCTTGAAGGTACAGGGTTGAGGGGGATAAATAAGGGTGGTTTATATTTTTTCATATTTACTAAATGAATGGTTTATGGTTGTCGAGTATGTATTTTATCATTAACTTGATCCAAAACATGTGTTTTTTCGCTCCACGGTATGCTCACAGGATATGCATCGAGCGTTGGTCCCAACAAAAAGGAGATTCCATATGTGAATTATGCTATCAAGTTTCATAATTTTTTATTTGGCTATTTTTGTATTAATCAACATCATAACATATATATTATTGTTATCATTATCATCCTTCACTAATATTCTGAATTGGCGGTGCAGTCGTAATTATTTTTCCTTCATCAACCAATTTGGTCTTAGAGCTTAAAAAAGTATCATAGGGCTATTTTCATTGTTTTACTTGCATTTTTTGTATTTAAAAAAAAAAACATGGCGTTTGTCGAATATCACATGAAAGAGACTTTATCTGACGAAGTCAATATTTTGGTTCATTAAACAACATCTCTCTGGTCAACAACTAAAAGACATTGTAGAGAGTATGGACACCCTGAAGGCTTAGCTTGACTATTGTCCCTTAGTAAGTTATTCATTATATGCATTTATATTGCAGATTGTTTTTGTAAATGTTTATATGTTAAATCTAGAAGAAAAATAATGTATTTTTTTTTCTTTATGGATATATTCTAAGTACACAAAAAATTTAGAGTAAGTTAAGAAGAGAAGTAGTAGACATAAGATGTAGATTTTAATTAGGGCTTAGAGTGTGTTTTAGTGGTTAAGGGGTTTAAGGTTTAGGAGTACAGGGTGTAGGGGGTTAGGGGTTAATATTTTACTGGTTTAAGGGTTAATAAGTCCAAATTAGGGGTCAACGGTTAAGAGGTTAGGGTTTAAGGTAGGTTTAGGGGTTTAGGTCCTAAGGGATTTAGAGGTTAATGGGGTTGTAGGGAGTAGTGGTTAGGGGTTAATGGGTTAGGTCGAGTTAGGGGTTAATAATCTAGGGGCTTAGAGGGTAAAGGGTTATTGGTTAAGGGTTTATGGTTGAAGGGTTTAGGGGTTATGTGTTAAGGGCTTAGGGGTTAGTGGTTATGGGTTTAACTAATCCAGGTGGATATCAGTGGCCACCCACCTCTTCCAACTGGCTCACATACAATTTTCATCTTGGGAGCATTTTTATAGCTTTTTAGGTCCTAAACTTCCGGGGTCGTTTTGAGGCCCTAAACAATATTTTTTCGGCCTGCCACAATCACACTATAGATAAATTTAAAGTGTGATGGAATAATGTTTAGTCCTCAGATATAACTTTCCAACAGGATATTGTGTGCCTAAAATGGAGATCGTATGCAAAAGTTATGACCCTGGGAAGTTGATGTACCAACTTACCCCATCGGGGCCCACATGAGTTTTGGTGCTTCATCTCCTAGGGTTAGTTTTTTGGATGTCTAGGGTTTTTTTATTACTTCTTGATTCTAAAAAAGCCTAGATGCCTCATTGTAATTTGCTTAGGCGAATACGTGTAGCCTCCACATCTCTTCTCATAGATTAGACACCTCCATTCGAGCAAGATTGTTTTATTCTGCATTTTACAGTTTCAGCGGATTTCTTTATTGAATAGAAGTTAAGTTTCATTGTATATTTGTTATTGTTCTTTGTATATCTATGTTAATGTTATATATTTGTGTTTCATTTCATTCCTCTCATAAATATGGATCAATGGTATCAAATCGGTCTCCCCTTCATTTGTTTCTCTATGCATGTCCCCAAAGAGGTCAGGGTATAAGCAGTTGGGACTCGAACCAGTTGAGCCTTTGCAACATCAGCCTCACCGAACCCAATGGTTACACATAGGGGAAGAAAAGAGAGATGATGGGGCAAGATATCCCTTTAAATTATTTCTCTAGAAAGCCCTCTCGCGATAGAGGAATGAGATGATGGATAATTTTGCGCAAATCCTTCGAGGAATGCCGACAGGTGACACATATTCCTTGAGCAGAGGCATCGCCCCCTTCAAGGTACATATCAATTTTTGTATTCCTATATTTGAAGGTCAAATAGATGCGGATGTTGTAGACAAATGGTTAAACCTTCTAAAAGGGTATTTTTCTGTCCAAAACTTTTCTGATAGAGAAAATATTAAATTTGTGCTCCTTAAGGCGATCCCCCGTGTCAAAGATTGGTGGGAAACTTTCTGTGAGTAAAAGGAAATAGAGGGATATACATTATTTCTAATCACACCCACTTGGGGTTCTTTCAGGGATGTTATAAAGGAACAATACTACCATGTTGGAATTTATGATGACTTATATACAAGATGGACCACACTGCAGCAGGAAAGGGACCAAATAGTGCTAGAGTTCATCAATGTCTTCCATACCTTGCACACCAAGTTGGGTATCAAAGACTCTGAGATAAATTTGGTGCTCAAGTACTGCAGCATTCTGAATAGATACATCCAGATAGAAATGGAGTTTATGGACATCTTGTCCTTGGGCATGGCCTACCGATATGTTTTCAAAATGGAGCAGAATCTTAAACAACAGACATGGCAGTTTGGGTCTATGAACCCCTCACAGTAGAAGAAAAGAAAAGACGGACCAACCTACAGAACAAAGGGTAAAGAAAGGATCGATAGCCTCAAGACAACCATTCTAAACAACAAATAAATAAGGACAATGGGAAGACAAAGAAAGACACTATGAAGTGGTTCGAGTTCTATAAGTTCACCTAGCATAACATCGTTGAATGCTACTCAAACCAGTCATTGGTGGTGGAGGTGAAATCCTATGAATCAGATGTAGACTCTCACTATGAGTTAGAACCAAAAAAAGGGATATGGATCATTATGCAGAACTCAGTTCCATTGTTTCTACCACCAAGGTCTAGCTCAGTGAACCTGATGAACGAGAGAAGGTGAGTGCCTCTTTCATTCAAAAATGTGGGTGACGGGTACTCTTTGTTGATAATGGTAGCCAAAAGAACCTCATCTTAGTGGAGGTCGTCAATTGGATCGCTCTACTGAAAAAACCACACCCATAGTCAGACACCATCGGATGGCTCCTCCAAGGGAGTGATCTCCATGTCATCCAACAGTGTCGCATGGCCTATGACATTAATCTCTTCAAAGATGAGGTATTGTGTGATGTCTCCCCCCTTGAAGTTTGTGATGTTGTTTTGGGCTAGGCTTATTTATGGAAACATCATGTTGTATATGATTCTAAGCCTTGTAGTGTTATTATTACTTTTGACAATAAATTGTACAGGATACCTGAGGTAGTCCCATCTACTTCCATTTCCTTGATCTCTACCAAGAAATGCAGGAAGGCCATGTCTCAAACTAGGAAGTTTGTCTTCTTTGTGATTCACGCTCAAAGTGAGATAAAGGTTGCAGCCACATCCATGGCCTCCACAACAGGTCTCTCCACGCAACAAAATCAAGTGGATAAGGTCGTGGAAGAATACAAAGATAACTTCTCCTCACCCACTGAGGTACCTTTGCATTTTCAGGTCAAGCACTAAATCGATCTGACCACTGGTGCAGCACTACCCAATGGGCCAGTGTATTGATCCTCTCTGTGAGAAAATGAGGAAATCAACCGCCAGATCCAAGAGTTGCTCAAAAAGGGGCACATTCAACCAAGCTCAACACCTTGTGGAAGCCCAATTATGCTTGTGCAATAGAAATATGGGACCTAGCGACTTGGCATTGATTATCGGGCCCTAAATCAAATAACAGTCAGGAACCAGTACCCAATTCCTCGAATTGATGATCTCCTTGACCAACTCAAGGGGGACAAATACTTCAATAAGATTGATCTAAAGTATAGCTACCACCAGGTCCCAATAGAGAAGACTGATGTATGGAAGACACCCTTCAATTCCAAAGAAGGTCTTTTTGAATGGTTGGTCATTCCCTTTGACTTGATGAATGCCCCAACAACTTTCATGAGGATGATGGATGATATATTTCGATCATTCACCAATTATTTTGCGGTGGTGTATTTGGATGACATCCTCATCTTCTACAATAGTTTGGTATAACACTTGCAACATATTCAGCAGGTTATGCACACTCTGCGGCAACACGAGCTATATGAAAATTTGGAAAAATTCTCCTTCGGCATGAACAGGGTATAGTACCTATGCTACATTTTTTATCATCATGGGGTGCATGTCGATATAGCCAAGATCCAGGTCATTCATGACTGGCCAGCCCCAACCACACTCACTAACCTTTGGAGATTCTTAGGCCTTGCCAATTTCTATCGCAGGTTCATGTTGGGATTCTCCCACATTGCATGGGCCCTTAGCCAAGTGACCAGGGGTGGTGGTAAGGTAAAGTTAATGTGGGTCCAGTTGCAATAGAAATCATTCAATGATTTGAAGCAACACTTGTGCTTCACATTGGTGTTCTTGTTACCCAACCTGCAACAACCTTTTGAGATTGAGATAAATGATTCAAACTATGTTGTAGGCGCAGTTCTCACTCAAAACGGGCATCTTGTGGCCTATCATAGTAGGACATTATCATATATCGTATGTAAGTAACCCACTTACGACAAAGAAATGTACTCCATTGTACAATCCTACAGCTAGTGGAGGCATTACATTCTCAGGAAGGAGACAGTCATCCGCATTGATCATAAACCTCTGCAGTTCATGCAGACACAAGGAAAATTACAGAATGAACACCATAATAAGTGGTCCACATACTTGCAACAGTTCCATCTCAACATCAAGTATAGGACAAGGATCACCAATTGCATCACATACTACCTTAGTCGACCTCCATTTACAACACCAACCATGTTGTTACACTCCTACGAACATGAGACCTCTAGATGGCCCTAATTTTATGAGAGAGATCCTATATTTTTCCACAACATACCATAAGTTGGGAACAAACACAATTGTTATTGATTTCCATCTTTAGGATGGGTTGTTGTGCCATCTGGGCCATCTCTGTGTCCCATCAAGCAAGCAAGCGAAGCTGATTTTGGAAGCTCACTATAGTCGGGTGGCAGGACACTTCGACATATAAAAGACAGTGGAAGTGCTACAACAACATTTCTATTGGCTAAAAATTCAACAAGATGTCAGCAAGTATATCAATTCCTGCATGGCCTGCACCATTTCCAAACTAGCCATTAAGAAACAAGGAATGTACACTCCTCTTCCTACTCCTGGCAGGGAATCCATCTCAATGGACTACATGTCGGGCCTTCCTTCCACCAAGCAAGGAAATGACTATGTTTTTGTGGTGGTTGATCAATTTTCCAAGATGGCGATTTTGGCCACCTGTAAGAAGAGCATCATGGCAGAGGCCACTACCAAGATCTTCTTCGAACAAGTATGGGTACATTTTGGGGTACCACAAACCATCATCTCATATCGGGACATTCAGTTCCTCAGCACATTCTAGTCGATCCTATTTTCATGGCTAGACACCAAGCTCACCAAATCCACTACCTTCCACCCCCAAATGGATGGCCAAAACGAGGTCATCAACAGGATGATCATGCATATATTGTGCATGTACAATTCCAAGCATCCGCACACATGGGATGATATTCTTCCTTATGTTCAACACAGTTACAATAGATCCATACACAACTCAACCGACCACAACCCCTTTCATGTGGGGTTGGGGTTTCAACCATTCGGTCCCATGGATGTTGCACTACCCCTTACGTCCACATAGGTCGAATTATCCCATGCTCAAATAAAGAAAACAAAGCCACCTGGTTCATTGAATGAATCCAACACATTCACCAATAGGTTCATGATATTTTGTATAAGTCCAATTCCAAGTACAAGCAACGCCATGATCAACATCGGGTTCCATACAAGTTTCAGGTGGGAGATAAAGTTTGGTTGCACTTGCAGAAATAAATCCTTATAGGACCCCATCGGAAGTTTTTTCCACTCCGCTATGGACCTTAAAACATCACCAAGGCTATGGGTGACAATAATTTTGAGCTCAACATTACCCCCTTCATTGGATTTCACTCAATGTTTAATGTGGACTTCCTTCGGCCATACTTTCCACCATTATTGGACACCTCAGAGATAGCAGAACAATTGACACCAATAGAGCTCAACCTTGACTGCATGGAACAAGCATCCACTGATCAGATTGTGGACACACAAGTCACAGGAACTTGCTAACAAAAGCTTCAGTTGTATCGTGTTGTCAAAGTGGGGCAACTCATGCACCAAGGCAAGTGGCTCACCCAGCGCCAAATTCAGCAGAAAATTCCTAATCTGATGGGGGAACTCAATGAAATGGAGACCATTGCTTCCTAAGGGGGTAGGATTGATCCATGTGGATATCAGTGGCCACCCACCTCTTCCAATTGGCTTACATATAGTTTTCATCTTGGCAGTTTTTCTAGCTTTTCGAGTCCTAAACTTCTGGGGTCGTTTTGAGGCCCTAAAAAACATTTTTTTGGCCCGCCACAATCATAATATTGGTAGATTAAAAGTGTGACAACATAATGTGTAGTCCTCAGATATACCTTTCCAATAGGCTATCGTACGCATAAAATGGAGATCATATGCAAAACTTACAAACCTGGTAAGTTGATGTACCAACTTACCCCATTAGGGCCCACATGACTTTTGGTGCTTTATCTCCTAGGGTTAGGTTTTTGGATGTCTATGGTTTTATTATTACTTATTGATGCTAAAAATTCCTAGAGGCCTCATTTTAATGTGCTCAATACAATGCACGTATCTGCCACATCTCTTCTTAGAGATTAGCTACCACCATTCAAGCAAGATTGTTTTATTCTGCATTTTACAGTTTCAACAGATTTCTTTATTGAATAGAAGTTAAGTTTCACTTTATCTCTATTATTATTTTATGTATATCTATGTTAATGTTATAGATATGTGTTTCATTTATTTCCGCTCATAAATACGGATCGAGTGGAGGAATTACATTCTCAAGAAGGAGACAATCATCCACACTTATCATAAACCTTTTTAGTTCATGCAGACACAAGGAAAAATGCATAATGAGCACCATCAGAAGTGGTACACATACTTGCAGCAGTTCCATATCAACATCAAGTATAAAACAAGGAGCACCAACCACGTCACTGACTACCTCAGTCGACCTCCAGTTGTAGCACTAACCATGATGTTACACTCCTGCGGACATGAGACCTCTGGATGGCCCCAACTCTACAAGAGAGATCCTAACTTCATCACTACATACCATATGCTAGGAAAAAACACAGATGTCACTGATTTCCATCTTTAGGGCAGGTTGTTATTCCATCTGGGCCATCTATGCATCCCACCAAGCGAACGAGCGAAGATGATTTGGGAATATTACTACAGTCGTTTGGCAGGACACTTCAGCGTAGAAAAGACAGTGGCAATGTTGTAGCAACATTTCTATTGGCCAAAACTTTGACAAGATGTCAACAAGTATATTAGGTCATGCACGGCATGTGTCATTGCCAAACTGACCATTAAGAAACAAGGCATGTGCACCCCTCTACCTACTCCCGACATGCCCTAGGAATCCATCTCGATGGACTACATGTCGGGCCTTCCTTCCACCAAGAAGGGAAATGACTTTATTTTTTTGGTGGTTGATCAATTTTCCAAGATGACAATTTTGGCCTCCTACAAGAAGAACATCACAGTAGAGGCCACTGCCAAGATATTCTTTAAATGAGTATGGGTACATTTTGGGGTGCCACAAACCATCGTCTTAGATCAGGATAGTTTATTCCTTAGCACATTTTGGTCGAGCCTCTGGTCACAGCTGGACACTAAGCTCACCAAATCCACTGGCTTCCACCCCTAACCGGATGACCAAACCAATTTCATCAATAGAATGATCATGCATATCTTGTGCATGCACAATTCCAAGCATCTACGCACATGGGATGAGAGTATTCCTTATGTTCAATACAGTTACAAAATATCCATACAAAGTTCAACCAACCACAACGCCTTTCAGGTAGGGTTGGGGTTTCAACCATTGGGTCACATGGATGTTGCACTGCCCCTTGCATCCACACAGGTCGAATCATCCCATGCTCAAAATGAAGCCAAAAAAGCCACCTGGTTCATTGACCAAATCCATCACATCCACCAACAGATTCAGGATATTTTGCAGAATTCCAATGCCAAGTACAAGCAGTTCCATGAACAACACCTGGTGCCACACAAATTTCAGGTGGGAGATAAAGTTTGGTTGCACTTATAGAAAGAACGTCTTACAGGACCCCATAGAAATATTTTTCCAATCCACTATGGACCTTACACCATCAACAAGGTTGTGGGTGAAAATTCTTTTGATCTCAACATTCCCCCCTTCCTTGGCTTGCACCCAATGTTTAATGTGGACCTCCTTCAGCCATACTTTCCACCATTATTAGACACCTCAGAGATAGAAGCACCATTTACACCAACAAATCTCAACCCTGAGTACATGGGATAGGAATCCATTGAACAGATCATGGACACACGGGTCAAGGGCACTCATCAATAGAAGCTTTTGTTGTATCATGTTGTCAAAGCAGGGCAAATCCTACACCAAGGAAAGTGGCTCACCCAGGTCCAAATTCAACATAAATTTCCTCATATGAAGGGGAAACTCAACGCAATGGATACCATTGCTTCATAAGGGTGGAGTATTTATCTAGGTGGATATCGGTGGCCACCCACCTATTCCAACTGGCTCACATACAGTTTTCATCTTGGCAGTTTTTTTCTAGCTTTTCGAGTCCTAAACTTTTGGGGTCGTTTTGAGGCCCTAAACAAAGGTTTTTGGGCCCACCATAGTCACACTATAGATGAAATCAAAGTTTGATGGCATAATGTGTAGTCCTCAGATATACCTTTCCAATGGACTATCGTGTGCCTAAAATGGAGATCGTATGAAAAAGTTATGACCCTGGGAAGTTGATGTACCAACTTACCCCATCAAGGCCCACATGACTTTTGGCACTTCATCTCCTAAGGTTAGGTTGTTGTATGTCTAGAGTTTTTTTATTACTTCTTGATGCTAAAAAGGTCTCGAGGCCTCATTGTAATGTGCTCAGGCGAATGTGTGTAGCCACCACATCTCTTCTCATAGATTAGCTACCACCATTCGAGCAAGATTGTTTTATTCTGCATTTTACAGCTTCAGTAGATTTCTTTATTGAATAGAAGTTAAGTTTCATTGTTTCTATGTTATCGTTCTTTTTATATATGTGTTAGTGTTATAGATCTGCTTTTTCATTTCATTCCGCTCATAAATATGGATCATTAAGGGCTTATGGGGGATGGGGTTAAGGTGTTAAGGATTAGGGGGATAGGATCTAAGGGGTTGGGGGATAGGGATTAAAGGGTTATGGATTAATGGTTTAGAGGTTAGGGGTGGGTTAAGGATTAGGGATCAAAGTGATATATAAGCTCTCAACCCCTTATAAATCGTGGTCTCCAAGTTGTGGGAAAGTTTCCATAGACTTAAAGTCATGGTGACCAAGTGAAATCAAGGAAGAACGTGACATAATGATGAAGATGAAATAAGAATAGTGTTGGGTATGTGTTATATTCTACCTCAGGAAATGTGACACCTGCCTCGGGAAACGTGTCATATATTTAGGTGGTTTTTCGGCACATGCTTTTTGCCGATGGTTTTCTATTTTCGGTTAATGAATTAAGGTTTTGGACTAATCCAGGTCATTGGGTTAGGGTTTTGGATGTCGTTGGCTCCTATATGTATATTGTATTGTAAACAATGTATCACTATGAATGAATATAGAATATGTTGGTTTTCCCGGTTTGGGTTTCCAGGGGAAAAATCTTTGTGTAATGATTGTATTTTCCATTGTATCTTTTTTGTTCTTTTCTAAATATCTGTTTGCAGTAGATATTGTACAAGGTTAGAATTTACATTTGGTATCAGATATTTATTGGCTTCAGGGGGATGCCTTTATGGTCAAGGGTTTGCCTCAGGACTGTGACAAGCCTTGTTACAGTGGGAAATCTGTGGTATTGTTTTTCAGGTGAAAAGAAATGGCAAGCAATTCAAAGATGGAGATCGAGAAGTTTAATGGGAAAAGTTTTGAGTTGTGGAAGCTCAAGATGGAAGATCTGTTGGTGGAAAGAGATCAGTGGATCATAGTATATCCCGGTACTGCACCTATAGGAACTTTTGTAGATGACTGGAAAAATTTGGATTAGAAGGCAAAGAGCACAATCCGACTGTGTCTCTCTGATTCAATATTACTGAATGTGTCAGAGGAAGCTACAGCCAAAGATTTATGGGGAAAGTTGGGGAAGTTGTATCAGTCTAAGTCCTTGGTAAATAAACTATTCCTGAGAAAGAATTTGTATAACCTAAGGATGAGAGATGGAGATTCGGTGCAGATCATTTGAATGCCTTCAATACTGTGGTAAGTCAGTTAGTATCTGTTGATATTAAAATTTCAGATGAAGATAAATGTATCAGTTTGTTGGGTTCTTTACAAGACTCGTGGGATAGTTTGGTTGTGGCCATAGGTAGCAATACAACTTCTTTGAAGTTTGAATAAGTGGTCTCATCCTTTTTGTCAGAGGAGATGAGATGGAATAATATGGGAGGACATAGCACAGATGGATTATTTGCAAGAGGACGTTCCCAAGAAATAAACAGATCTAATTTCTCAAATGGGAGATATAAGTCTAAGGGTAGATCTAAATCTCCCGGAAATTTTGTAAGGGTATGTTGGAGATGTGGAAAAGAAGGGCACTACAAGAAGCAGTGTAGATCCAAAGTTGAGAAAAAGAAGGGATCTGAAGAATCTTCTTCTACAGAAGAAAAGACCTCCAAGGAAGAAGGAGGGGACGTGTACTTGGCCTCTTCAAGCACACATGCAAATCATGAGGCATGGTTGGTTGACTCAGGTGCATCCTTTCATATGACTCCCCATAGGGAGTGATTCTACAAATATGAAAAGTATGATGGAGGTAATGTTTTCTTAGGTAATGATTCAACAACTAGAATCATAGGAAGAGGAAGGGTCAAGTTGAGGCTCATATATGGAAGGATTAGAACATTGTCTGGTGTTCTGCACATCCCAGGTATGGCTAGAAATTTGATTTTTGTAAGCAAAATGGAAGATGTAGGGGTAAAAACAATATTTGAAAGGGGAACTTGCAGGATAGTTCGAGGAGAAATGGTGTTGATGAAGGGAGTTCGGTTTGGAACTTTGTATAAGCTACTAGGAAGCACTATTAGTGATGGGTGTAATAGATCCATTGTTCCTGATATTGGAGTTGAAGAAGAAATAACTCCTACAGTCTCTAGAGAAAAGGTTATGTTGTGGCATCAAAGACTAGGTCATATTGGAGAGAAGGGTCTTCGACTACTACACGGTAAAGGTATGGTTGAAGGTATGTATAACTTCTCTCTGGATTTTGATTTATGTGAACATTGTCTATATGGGAAGCAGAATCTGGTAAGATTCCCCTCTGGTGCAACGAGGGCAAAAGGAATTTTACAGCTAGTTCACAGTGATGTTTTTGGAACTGTGTCGGTCCCATCATTAGGAAAATCTATGTATTGTGTCTCATTTATAGATGACTTCTCGAGGAAAAATTAGATATATTTCCTCAATGTTTTCACCCAATTCGTCACTTGGTGAGAAAATAATGAGTGCTTACATGCCCAGTTGGGCTCTGCTAGGCATGACAGCTGTAGAGTAAAAGGTTAGAAAGAGAAACAACTAAGTTATAAACAAAAATCAAACTAAAACGAATTAAAACTATGAGCATATGAAAAAATGAAAAATAGAGACAAATGGACCAATATCACCAATGTATAAGCTGATCTATTGATGAAATCCAAAGGCACAATGAAGAAAGGGGACT
>ML796732.1:74327-85693 GCA_009831015.1 Picea engelmannii
AAGTTATAAACAAAAATCAAACTAAAACGAATTAAAACTATGAGCATATGAAAAAATGAAAAATAGAGACAAATGGACCAATATCACCAATGTATAAGCTGATCTATTGATGAAATCCAAAGGCACAATGAAGAAAGGGGACTTGGGTCCCTTCTTTCTCCAATGGAAGGCTCTTGAGGCCCTCAAAGCTTGTTCTCCTTACAATGAAAAGATGAAAATGTGGGTGAAATAACTCCAAGCTTATTCACTCAAGAGAGGGGTGAATAGCTCTATGAAATGCAGCTTGTGATGTTTATTGCCAAAGAATGAGTCCTTAGCAATCTCAGCAGCATAACATTACAAAGAATTCCTTAAGAAAATGGTGGTTATTCATGGCTTTTTATAGCCTAGCATTGGGTTATTATGTAACCTCTTTGGAATGTGAAAAGGGGCTCTTTAGGGCTCAATTAGGTCTTTGACCAGCCCACCATGTGGATTGAGCTCGGATTTGGTGTCAAATCGACTTGGGAGCTGATCCATTAGTGGTTGGGAGGCCGACCAATTTCAATAAATGCGTCATTTAGCAGGCGTGCGGGTTTTTCGCCCAACAGTCGTGCATCGTGCGCGTATGCGCGCATTATACGTTGTTGTTCCGCGCATGTGTGCGCGTACCCAGATTCTGTAAAGCGCCCTTCAATTTTTGGTCACTTGGTATAGTTTTTGACCCTTTTGCAATGCTATGGAATTAATCTTGTGCCATGAATGACTTCAGTCCTGTTTTGACGATGCGGAGTTCTTGTCGCCATGTGCGGACGAAATTTCAGTGATAACACTCAGGAAGAAATATGAAGTCTTTGACAGGTTTAGAGATTTTAAGGCTCTTGTTGAGAATCAAACAGAGAAAATAATTAAGGTGTTGAGGATAGATAATGGTGGAGAGTTCTATGGGAATGAATTTGAAGAATTTTGTAAGAAGTGTGGTATATCAAGGCAGAAGACTACTCCATATACACCTCAGCAGAATGGAGTTGCAGAAATAATGAATAGGACACTAATGGAAAAAGCAAGGTGCATGCTCAGTGGTGTCGGGTTAGGGAAAGAATTATAGGAAGAGGCAGTGGGTACTGCATGTTATCTAGTCAATAGATCACCCTCATCAGCATTGGATGACATGACTCCACAAGAAGTATGGATTGGTAAGGAACATTCTCTCACACATCTTAAGGTATTTGGTTGCGATGCATATGTTCATGTTCCAAAGGAAAATAGGAGTAAGCTGGATAAGATTGCTAAAAAATGTATCTTTATTGGATATAAAGATGGTCTCAAAGGTTATAAGCTTTGGAACCCAGAAACTAAGAAGGTAGTGTATAGCCGAGATGTGGTATTTAGAGAAATGAACGATGTTGTTAAACAAGAATTTCTACCAAGTAAGGAAGAACCAGAGAAGATAGAATTTGATTTAAAGGATGATGAATCAAACTCTATAGAAGAACATGAATCAGAAGAATAAGATCCTCATACTCCAGTATTGAGGAGATCGGTTCGAGAAAGAAGGATATCGGAAAGGTATAGTCCATCTTATTTTCGTTCAAATTTTTCTTTGTCTATTACTGATGATGATCCTAGAACTGTCAGGGAGGCAATGGATTCAGAGGATGGAAATCTCCGGAAAAGGGCCATGGAAGAAGAAATGGCATCTTTGGATAAGAATGAGGCTTGGGATCTAGTGGAGTTGCCAACTGGAAGAAATCCCATTGGCAGAAAATGGGTATTTAAAAAGAAGTTGAATGCAGAAAGAAAAGTGGAGAAATACAAAGCTCGGTTAGTAGAAAAGGGTTATTCCCAGGTTGAGGGATTTGATTTTGGTGAGATTTTTTCTCTTGTTGTCAAGTTAACCTCTATAAGATTTCAGTTATCTGTTGCTACTGCATTTGATTTTGAAATAGAACATATGGATGTGAAGGTAGCATTCCTGCATGGGGATATGGAAAAATAAATCAATATGAAGAAACCGGAAGGTTATGTTGTGAAAGGAAAGAAGGAGTTGGTATGCAAGCTGAAAAAGTCCCTATATGGTTTAAAACAATCACCGAGGATGTGGTATCAAAAATTTGATTCTTATATGCTGGGACTTGGCTTCACAAGAAGCAAAGAGGATCATTGTGTGTATTTTAAATTAATTGGTGATCATTTGATTTATTTGGTCCTGTATGTGGATGACATGTTGTTGATAGGAAACAACATGGAGATTATCCAGGATGTGAAATCTCATTTGTCCTCTAAATTTGACATGAAAGATCTCGGTGCTTCAAATTTCATTCTGGGCATGGAAATTAAAAGAGATCGAAAAAGGAGGAAACTCTGGTTAAATCAGAGAAAATATGTCGAGACAATATTGCAGGGGTTTAATATGCATGAATGTAAAGCGGTCAAGGTTCCTATTCTCATTGGTGTAAAGTTGTCTGCAGATCAGTGTCCCAAGACACATGAAGAAGAGGAGGACATGTCTCATGTTCCATATGCGAGTGAAGTTGGCAATTTGATGTATGCAATGGTCTGTACTAGACCGGACATTGCACATGAAGTGGGAGTTTTGAGCATGTATATGTCAAAACCAGGGAAGGAACATTGGACCGTAGTAAAAAGGGTTTTCAGGTATTTGTGTGGAACTGCTAGCTATGGATTGTGCTATGAAGGAAGACCGTAATTGGACAGAGTGGTGGATATACATGGCTTTTTGGATGCAGACTGTGTTGGTGATCTGGATCGTAGGATATCTACAAGAGGGTATGTGTTTAACCTGTTTGGAGAAATAAGTTGGATGAGCAAAAGACAGGTTGTAGTGGCACTTTCAACTATAGAAGTTGAATACATGGCAGCCACTCATGCAAGTAAGGAAGCAGTATGGTTACACAGATTGTGTTCAGGTATTGGGTTGGTACAACAAGTTGTAAGGATAGAGTATGACAGTCAGAGTGCAATTTTTCTGGTGAAGAACCCTGCTTATCATTCAAAGACAAAGCACATTGATGTTCAATATCACTTTGTGAGAGACATGATTGAAGAAAAGAAAGTATCACTGATGAAGGTGGACACTTTGAAGAATGTTGCATACTCATTAACAAAATATGTGAGCACTGAGAAGTTCTCTTGGTGTAGAGGATCCATGGGCATTGTTGCCCTGGATTTTTGACTATGTAACCATGTAACCCCCTGTATGCCAAAAAAACAACAAGTGGGAGAATGTTGGCTATGTGTTATATTCTTTGCACGAGTAGGTGACACCTGCCTTGGGAAATGTGTCATGTATTTAGGTGGTTTTTCGGCACATGGTTTTTGCCGATGGTTTTCTATTTCCGGTTAAGGAATTAGGGTTTTGGACTAATCTAGGTCATTGGGTTAGGGTTTTGGATGTCGTTGGCTCCTATATGTATATTGTATTGTAAACAATGTATCACTATGAATAAATATAGAATATGTTGTTTTTCCCGATTTGGGTTTCCAGGGGAAAAATCTCTATGTAATGTTTGTATTTTCCATTGTATTTTTTCTGTTCTTTTCTGAATATCTATTTGCAGTAGATATTGTACAAGGTTAGAATTTACAAATATGTTGTTTTTGCTAGTTGTGACTATATTTCCCACAAAGTGTCTATTTTTCTATATGTTAAGAAAAGTAACATTGTTCCTATATTTTTTCAACATATGCATAAACATCTTGATAAATTGCACAAGCTTCATGATTGATTTGTTGTCTTTGTTTCTCACTCTCACCTAAGTTATCTTTGTCTTTGTCTTTGTTGTCTTTGTTGTCTTTGTTGTCTTTGTTGTCTTTGTTTTCCTGTATTATATTTGTAAACATTTGTATCATTTTAATATTTTTTATATACACTAATATTACTTGACTGTTTGTAATTATAAAGGAATGGCTCCCTAGGGCACTACCCGTGGAGGAAGACGTGGTTGTACAAGCGCCTATTCAAGAACATGGAGCGAATATTGAATATCAAGTTAATGATCCTATGGAAGAAGATGATGATACTAATAACACAATTGAAGAATATGAGACAAATATATTGATCCAAGAGACATTTAATAATGTTGTAATGGATGATGATGATGACCAGCTTGATGGTGTTTTTGATATACATGTACTTGAGAAGGCAAGTCAACCTCTTTATGAAGGCTCCAAAACAATTCTTCTCTCTACTATATTGTTGTTGGTGAACTTAAAGGTTATGAATAGTTTGTCAAACACTTGTGTCACACAGCTCCTAGGGTATTTAATATATTTTGTCACATTTAGTACATGATGATAAAGGTTTTATTTTTTCCTCTATTTTTATTGTTAGTTGATCATCTGTAAAATTTGGATGTAATATGTACAATTAATATTCTTTACATTAACCAGTATTGATTTTTTATGTTGTAGATTGTTAGGTGACTTTATGTTACCACTATCAAATGTTTTACATCGCACATACCAAGATTTACATGCCATTATGAAAGATATTGGAATGGAGTATCAAGATATTCATGCATGTGTCGATGATCATATTATATATTATGGAGAACATGCGTCGAAAGAAGCATGCCCAAAATGTCAAATTAGTAGATATTGAACCGATCAAGTAACAAAAAAGGTGCCTCGCAAGTTCTTCGTTATATTCCCATAATTCTACATTTGTGACGATTGTTCAGGTACAAAAGCATAGCACAGTTTATGGATTACCATGCAAAGAACAAAATTAAATATGGTGTTCTTCGAATGTCTGCGGATGGATTTTAATTTAAAAATATAGAGGAAATATGGTCACATTTTAAAGACGAACCTCATAATATTAGGCTTTCATTGGTTGTTGACAGTCTCAATCCATTTGGAGAGCTCAAATATACTTACTCGGTGTGGCCTATTTTAGTTATCAACAATAACATTCCTCCATGGATGTCAATAAAGAGGGAGCGCATAATGTTGGCAATGATTCTTCTAGGTATCTGTTTAGAAAAGAAAAAAAATTAACATGGTGACATCTCATTTGTCTTGTTTGTTTCATAATTATATCTTATATTTTTTTGTTTACTCATATGTGTTCAATTATGTCTTATTATTATGTTTGATATTTTTTTATTTACTCATTTATGTAGTAATTATGTACTATATGTTCAATCAATTAGGTAAGTACCAAGTCAAAGATATGAATGTATATATCAAGCCTCTTATCGACGAGTTACTAGAGTTATGGAAGGGAATCATTGTGTATGATATATCTAGACCAGTAGGTGCGCAAAGGGAATTTAAATTCCATGCAATGCTTGTATGGACAATTCATGATTCCCCAGGGCTAACACATTTGTGTGGTATGTTATAACTTTACACTACACTAATTTAATAGTGTTCAATTTTATCAAGTTCATATCATGCATGTTTTTTATATAATACCTTCATTAAACATACTTTGAATAATTGATATAAAATTGAATCTATCCCTTGCATATCTTCAAACAAAGGGTAAATTTCCATGTCTAGATTTTGGTCCTAAGATGAAATCTCATCGTTCAAGAAGTTTAGGAAAGGAGGTGTTTGATGAGTATAGGCACTTCCTCTCTAAGAACCATAGGTATCGAAGTACTGAAAAACATATTTTCAATGGGAAAGAAGAGATTAGATTAAAACCACAGAGAATGACACCTTGTCTATGATAGTTGCAATATAATAGAAATTGTCAAGGTATGGATGAAATCGTCTATGTATCATACATGAAATGTTTTGAATATTTTATATTTTTATTGCATTTTATTCAGTGTACTAATTATATGTTTCACCTTGAAGGTCATCATGAAGGAATTAATAATGGGGTGCTTCCACGAGGAATGAAAAGTTATCCCGTACAATTCAATAGGCTCCCATACTATGAGCGCCCAAAAATTGTTCATTTGTTTGATACAATGCACATAAGGAAGAATGTAATAGAAACGTTATGGTGAATATTAAATGGAAGGAGTGTCAAAGAAAAAATTGTCAAGATTTGTAATGACATTAAGGAGGCCAATCATGCAAAGAAAAGTGTGATTCATTCAAATAGCGATGCATACGGCCAAAATAGAAGCGCCCTTCCATGGTTATTGACAAAGCAACAAAGAAAGGATGTAAAAGAGGTTATTGAAAAAATAAAATTTCCCATTGGATTTTCTTCAAACATAAAGAATATCCTAACAAAGAAAGGTGAATTAGGTGGGGTAACAACTCATGATTTGCATACCTTGATTAAGGTAATTCTTTTGGTGTATATATTTCTACATTGGTGAAACATCTTTTTATAAGTATTTTTTTTCTACTAATTTGGGAATAAATAACGATTCATTTTTTGTGTTATAGTATGTTCTACCTCTATCTCTCCCAGAAAACTTTGACAACAATGTCAAACATGTTATATATGATCTTGGAAAACACATGAGGTAAGTCATGGCGATTTATATGTGAAGTGTAATTTGTTCAATTCATTGTACAACTTATATTTGACTACATGTGTTTTACTTGTAATGTAATGCTATATACTTTTTTGTTGAAACCTGTGATTTGTTTACATCATTTGTAGATGGTTGTCATCTAAATAAATCTATAAAGAATATATAAGTATTGGAGATTACAAATTCCTCGTCTAATGTGTGAAATGAAAAAGTATCTACCTGCGACATTTTTCAATGTACAAGAACACTACCTTGTACACCAAGTTGAGGAGATTGAAAAGTGTGGATTTGTATACACAAGGTCAATGTGGATGGTTGAGAGGCACTTGAAATCATTGAAGGATTTGGTTAGAAAAAGAGCACACCCTGGGGGGTCTATGGTAGAGGGATATATGGTGTATTAAAACATGGTTTATATTACTCAATATCTTTCTAAAGTAGTTGCAAGTATTAATGTGGATCGCATTTGGGATGTTAACGCCATCAAAAAAAATTAAGGGGAGAACCTATTGGGGAAAGGTAGAATGAGGAAAGTGACATGTAAGTAGATGGTGTGGATTTATAATACATTTGACTCTTTTTTTTATGTAATATATTGTACTTATTTAATTTTTAGTCTTCTTGCATAATCCATTATGAAGGTATACCATGGTAATTGATTATATGTCAATTGTTTTATTTTAATACAACTGGTCAAGAGTGGGATGCAATACATTTATACATTGCAAACAATCTTGATTGGATGAAGGTATAGATTGAACGATGTATACAATCTAATAATTGTAGGTTATCATGGTATGGCATGGCTAGATTGGTCAAAGAAGTTGAACGTAAAGGAGATATCAATCTTACACAGATGGAAATTGATTTAGCATATGGTTTAAAAGATAAACAGGCAAGCATATTCACCCATACTATTTAGTTTTTATTTAATATTATGTTGATGTATATGGCGTGTTTTTTTTGTTAATTTGAATAATTTCCAATTATAAATATGTTTATCAATTGAAAATGTTTTTTTTATGTGTCTGGTGTATTTCAGTTGAAACATCACAAGGCTATGTAGTGCAATGGTTGAAATTTCGCATCAAAAAGTTAGATGAAAAGATGAAAAATTTTGATAGTGGAATAATTGCAGTGTTTCAAGTTACTAATGTTTCCTCCTTCACATGAGCTTCCACCTTCACATGGTGGGATTTGTTCAATAGAGAATATATTATTTTTTAAACCAAGAGAAGCTCATTTAGGTTTATACCATCATCTCCAATTTAAACTTTGGCTCGTCTAAAAAATTTCAAGGTTGTCCATTGGATGTAGCTTGGGTGGTTGGGAGGAATACTTTTTACCCTCCCCACCCGGGTTCAATTCCTTGTAAGTGACCTATGATTCCCTTAAATGGGTCTATATGATGCTCTTGTTGTTGAGCCCCCAATATTCTAAAAATGTTTGGCCTCCCCATGTTCTCTCGTGGATTTCCGGGGGGGTTCCATGGCCGTAGTGAGTACCGGTATTCGGTGTCGTGAACCACATGTAAAAAAAAAAAAAACAATGTTGTCCATTAATGTTACCCATGATTTTTTTCATCATGATGATGTATTGATGATGGTGTACTCAGGCTCTTCATAAGAACTTTCTCCTGAGAAAATTTACTTTCATCTCTTCCCAGAAAACTCATTTTTGAAGAAGGTTCGCAGGCTGCTAGTATATTTGCGTGGGAGAAGGCCTGATTCTCACAGGCTGCTTTAAGCCAGGGTGTGAACTTTTCGCACTGTGATGAATAGTCAGGGTGCGAACTCTTCCTAAAGAAAGGAAAAAAGATGAATTCTCGATGCTTCTAGAAGGGAATCTTCTTGAAGGATGGGTTGGCATTCGAATGGTTATCCTAGTACTGGATTCCCTGGTATTTTGGGATCATTCTTATCTTAGTAACTATCTCATTCTCTCCTATATATTGAGGGAATTCTCATGGAAAAGGTTAGGAAAGATTCATTGGAGAATTGGTGAAAGAATTGTGTGAAGGACTTAGCATTGAACAGCAGCTTGGAGACTCTAGCAAGTCTATCAAGAGGATTTGATCTTCTTCATGCAAGTCTATCAAGAGGATTTGATCTTCTTCATGCAACATCAAGGCTCAAGTTGTAATCTTTACTTTCCATTAATATGATACAATGGCATGTCCCTTTCCCATAAAGCTATTTCCACTTTATTGTGTAATTCCTTGATCATACACATAGGTTGACAATTGAATAGATTGTGCTATCTTCACTTTGTTTGGTTTGTGTTGTCTTGGTATTGACTTCACAAGAGCGCTGGAGTGAAGCGGGAGCAACAAAGACCCCAGGAAGCGATAATAAGGTATGTTATTTGTTCTTGCCTCCTAGTTGATTCAATGGTCAAAACTTAGGGAAAGAGTCTTGTCCTATCCTGTTTTGATCTAGATCCAGGTGGATCTAGGGAGATCTGTTAGTGTCTGCACCTACCAATTAATCCTATAACAATTAATTACCAACTAGCGGAAATTATTCTTTAATTTTACCTTGCGTAGAGTAGGTGGTATAAATCCCATTTATTATTCTTTGCAATTAATGTTTATTTCCAAATTTTGGTTTACATTCATTTACATTTTCTTTTAAATATCTCATTGCAGTTGTTAAAAATGGTTGCCAAAACTCCAAACCTATAAATTCATAATGTAAACCCCCAAGGCAATGCTCCACCATCAATGGAATATAATGCAAAAAGCCTAATAGAGATAGCCAACCTAAGAATGTTGAGATATATATACCCACTTGGACTTCTACGTGCCCAAATTTTAGATGAAATCGTTGATATAATTACCTAAACAAATGAGACATTGTCAATATTACTTCTTATAGAGAAATTAAAATTTATCCTAAATGTATGGATGGCTTGGATCATATTGCAAGAAAAGAACTAAAGAGTAGAAAAGAGGACATGTTTTCCCTTTTCATAGGCCCTCATATAGGTGAAATCCCAAACACTATAAAACCTCATATATCTATCGAATGGTGCACTTATCAACCATTTATTGATAATTTGATGGATAGGTAATACATGGTTTTTAATGTGCGACCTCATAACAATAGGGAAATCCCATTATGTTTCTTTAGGAAAATGTATGCAAAGTTTTTTGGGGGGAAACTTCTTAACAATTTTCATCACTTAGAATTTCATGATGCTTGTTTGGATATTCCACACAACTGATCCGTTATTATTTAGTTTGACCTCGCACTGCAGAGAGACTTGTGAATGGGGCCAATGTGAATTTTTTATTTATTTTGTGCTTGTATGCACTAAAATTTGGCATGGTCATAGTAGATGCATGCGTTGACGGTATGGGAGGGTTTCCAGACTCAAATACGACAACTCACATAAATAATTTGACAATCAAACAACAAAATTATAACCTAATTGTGAAGGGAGTCACAAATATGTCCCATAGAGTAAGAGAGTGCCCCATACAAGTGCCTCAAATTATCTAATAACTCCAAACCAATGACCAAGGACCAAGGGGAAGAGAAGAGGAAAAAATGGGGAACCCTACTTAAGCACTAAGGAAGGCAAGAGGTAATAGGAATCATAACTATATGATTCAATTTTCCTTGATAGAGTGAACATGGAGAAAGTGTGAAGTGCATTGGCCACATGGAGATTAAAGAGAAAAACAATGTTTCAACATTACAAACTGCTCACAATGATAAAAAATTATGAGAAATGTAGTCAAACAAGGAGACCTAATATTTTTCTTCACTAAAATGCGTGTGCATTTTTTATTTCATTAAAAAGTTGTATGCAAAAAGAATGAACAAGAATTCTTTTGCTATAAAATAAAAAAGATTTTTTCCCACTAATGTACTTCATTCTTCATACCATACCTAAGCACTAAGGAAGGCAACTGACAATAGGAAACATGACTATTTCCTTTTCTTTTGTGAAAATAAATCATTCAACCTACAAGGTGAGGACTAGCCGCCTCATGGATTATATCCTTATTTTATATGGTGAACCCTTTGTGTTTTTCTACTGAGTAGATTTTTCAAAAAGAACGAAAATTGAAAATGTTTATATTCAAAAATTTGGAGATAGAACTTAGGGCTTATGTACAATTGACCTTTGGGATTTCCAAAGGTGATATAGTTTGAACCTTGGAGTTAGATTTTAAGCATATGATGAAGATCAATCTACACTCCAAGAACAGTATAAATATAGGGATTTAGTTTGTAACAAGAGGACCATATGGATAAATTGGAGCTCTAAAGTAATAATGAAAAAAATACTTTAAACATTGCAAGTGGTTTTGGTTTCAATATTTTCTCTTCAAAACTATTTGTGAGTGTTGTTATCTAAGTTTTTGATAGGCAACTGTTGCATATTTCTTAGCTATGTAACATAATAGATGTTGGTTTGTTGAATTCATTTTCTTGTTTTCTAACCTTTAATCAAATCTTCAATTCTAAATTGCCAATTGTGGTTATGGTATAATTATGCCATGTTTTATTTTAATTTATATTCAACTTAGCTATCTCAGTTTTAGATTTCATTTTGTTTCATTGTCGAAGTAACATTGAAATATTTTGTTGAATATACAGAATAACATTCACTTTGAGAGTTTGATGTGTTTTCATGATCATCAAAGTGTGTTCACTAAAGTTTTTATTTCCAATGTTCTTCAATTGGCTTAGCATAATAGTTTAACTTTTTCTCATAGAATGAACATAGATTTTCAAGACAATAGGAGAGACAAGGTTTACCAAACCCTCTCAGCCTTGAAGTTTTAATGTAGTTTCAAAACTATTGGTTGGGTACTAATAGCTTTAACATGGAGTTATCATGTTAGCATCCCTTCAGTGCCCCTAGGAATAATCATAAAATGAATTGATAAAAGGAACAATGGTT
>ML796732.1:87308-99462 GCA_009831015.1 Picea engelmannii
TATGATATTTTGACCCAATTCCTCCATACAACATGCCCCAAATTCTTCACCATTGTTGTTACATGCCAAGAGGATAAGGGAGCACTCTTCCACATGAGTTCTTTGACCATGTAAATCTATTTTTGTAAGTGCCAACGACCCTTCTTATAAATCATTATGGGTAAGATGGTTTCACTCTTGGATCATTGATTCTCACCATAAAACAAGTTTTGGAGGATTCATTAAATGGAACTCTCCTTTCCATTCGTGAATATATCCTAAGAACATATCAGTACAACCTCAACATAGATCTTAATGCGAAGGGTTCTCTCCCCACTTTTTCCTATATATTTAAGTCATCCAAAGGAAGAATTTACTCTCAAACATGTTGGAAAGATGTGATAAAAATTTCTATTCATTTTTATATGTTAAGCACCTCAATAGATCTGCAAATATATCTCAAATTAAACCCACAATATCAACAAAAATAAACCAAACCATTCACCAAGATATTGAACACAAGAATGTATACAAAACCCTTGAGGTAAGGTGACACCATATATTAATACTTATGGAAGCATAAAACTCCTCAAGCAATCATTGCTTGTACAATAACAATTTTCTTCACTATGCTTCAATACATTGCTCACACTTATTTATATAACACTCTTTATCTCCTAGGAACCTTCTAGAAATCCTTCTCACCTTTATTATATCCAACTACCATAATGGACATTATTTAATATAGTGGACCTAGTCCACCTTACATTGAATGACTTCCACTAATAATACATAACCACATTCTCATTGGGTACCTCCCTAGGTATACTACATTCCATCCCCCTTCTCATGTTTCGTCCTTGAAATACATGAATAACAATATGATCGTCTAAGCAATGTATCCAACGGGTACCAAGTATAACCATATATCCATCCTAATGTAAGTTGAACATGATGTCCAATGGTTGCCTTGCCACCTAATATTGCTCAGCATCATGTCGACGTTTCCATGGGATTGGTTCTCTAGCATGATGTCTTCTTGTAATGATGGTAGGACTCCATGCACCTCTGAATTGGTTTCCTTGCTAGTGCATAAGTGTGTTGATGTTCACTCCATTGCCTTGATGACTGTTTTTTCTCTATATGATGTGAATGGCAATATACAATAACTGTAGGAATCTGTTCTTTTTTCTTCAAATCTACAGCACATTGTGCCTTTGAGTCAATGACCTCCTTAGCTTCTTGATTGTGTCCTTCCTATGGTTTTGTTTCATCTCCTATTGTAGACTCTGCCTTTGATTCAACTTTGGACCTGATAATAACTTCTTTGTTGGCCTCTGTGGGCCCATGTTTCTTACTAAGAGACACATCCTGCAATGTGATTTTCTCTTTCTTGTACCAAAACTTCAAAAACTTCTTTTGTACATTAATATTAATGGTACCCACTGATTCCATCCAAGGATATCCCAAAACAATATCCACGTTGTCCATATACATAGCATAAAAATATGAATGCAACACATATTTATCCATGGTGATATTCAAATATTTAATGACATGAATATTTGTACCCTCAACCTGTGTGCTTTGAATATTCTTGGCAGGAACTTGCAATCTATTAACCAACTACTCATTGATAAAATTATACATGCAACTAGGGTTAATAGAAACAAGGATATTTTCTTTATGAATACATCCATGAACCTGTAATATAGAGTTGTCAAATAAAATAAATCCTTGGTGCCCCTTGTATCATGTTTTTCAACATGTGACCACCTATCAAGAAATACTTTTTCAAATTCTTCATCAGAAATTCGCAGCATTATGACCCCGTCCAATGATTGCCACCATGTGTCACCATCTTCTCGAAGATAAAAGAATACATAAAATCCCCACTTCTCTTTCCATTCTGACTTGAGGGCCTTTATGAATTCTTCAATACTAGGACTATCATCTTTGCGAGTAAAAAATAGCTTGTTGCCCATAACTCCAAAAAAAAATAGGGTTTTTTTTTTTTAAATTAACTTACAATGAAAATTGTGCATCTTTTTCCAGAAAAAAACCCTGAAAACTTACCAATTTAAAATGTTGATAATGTCACTTCCCGAACTTCATTTCGACTTATTTGTTTTTTGAAATTGGGTATTTTTTGAGAGGAATGCAAATATCCAATTTTTTTGGCAAATTATGCTCAAAAAGTTTCAGATATGAACCTGAAGTGCGACGCCCCTCTTTTTCCTTTTTAAAAATTTTGCAAAAGAACCAAAAAATTCTTCCCTTCTTTGACCAAGGAAAGTGCTCTTATACCAATTGTTAAGTACATGAATAGATATGTAAATATACTTCAGAAATAACCAAGAATAAACCAAACCATTCACCAAAATACTAAACACTAGAATGTAGACAAAACCCGTGAGGTAGGATAACACCATATATTAATCCTTATGGAAGGATAAAACTACTCAAGCAATCATTGCTTGTAGAATAACAATATTCTTCACCATGCGTCAATACATTGCTCACACTTCTTTATATAGCACTCTCTATCTCCTAGGAACCTTCTAGAAATCCTTCTCGCATTTAGTATATCCAACTACCGTAATGGACATTATTTAATATAGTGGACCTAGTCCACCTTACATTGAATGACTTCCACTATTAATACATAACCACATTCTCATTGGGTACCTCCCTAGGTACCCTATATTACCTCCATAGGTATACTACATTCCATCCCCCTTCGCATGTTTCATCCTCGAAACACATGAAAAAATCATACAATATGACCGGCTAAAAAATGTAGCAAACTGGTACCAAGTACAACCATCCATCCATCCTAATGGAAGTTGAAAATGTTGTCCAATGGTTGCCTTGCCACCTAATCTTGCTCCGCATAGTGCCCATGTTTCCATGGGATTGGTTCTCTAGCCTAATGTCTTCTTGTATTGTTGGTAGGCCTCCACGCACCTCTGGATTGGTTTCCTTTCTGGTTCCTTGCTGGTGCATAAGTGTGTTGATGTTCATGCCCTTTCCTTGATGAATGTTGTTTCTCTATATGGTGTTCATGGTGATATACAACAATTGTAGGAATTTGTTCTTTTTTCTTCAAATCTGCAACACATTGTGCCTTTGAGTCAATGACCTCCTTATCTTCATGATTGTGTCCTTCCTGTGGTTTTGTTTCATCTCCTTTTGTAGACTCTACCTTTGATTCAACTTCAAATTCAAGAATAACTTCTTTGTTGGCCTTCGTGGACCCATATTTCTTACTAAGAGACACATCCTGCAATATGATTTTATTTTTCTTGTGCCACAACTTCAAAAACGTTTTTTGCACATTAATATTAATGGTACCAACTGATTCTATCCAAGGATATCCCAAAATAATATCCATGTCATCCATATCCATAGCAGAAAAATATGAATGCAACACATATTTATCCATGGTAATCTTCAAATCTTCAAAGACAGGAATATTTTTACCCTCAACATGTGTTCTTTGAATATTCTTGGTAGGAAATTGCAATCTATTAACCAACTTTTCATTGATAAAAATATGCATGCAACTAGGGTTAATAGAAACAATGATATTTTCTTTATGAATACATCCATGAACCTGTAATATAGAGTTTCCATGTGAAAATAAACCATTGGTGCTCTTTGTATCATGTTTTTCAACATGAGACCACCTATCAAGAAATACTTTGTCAAAATCTTCATAGGAAATCCGCAACATCCTCACCCCGTCCAATGATTGCCACCATGTGCCAGCATCTTCTCGAAGATAAGAGAATACAAAAATCTCCACTTCTCTTTCCATTCTGACTTGAGGGCCTTTAGGAATTATTCAATACTAGAGACATCATCTTTTCCAGTAAAAAATAGCTTGCTTCCCATAACCCAAAAAAACTAGGGTTTTTTTTAAATTAACTTACAGTGAAAATCACAGGGCTTTTTCTGGAAAAAACCTTTAAAATTTGATAGATTTAAAACGTTGATAACTTCACTTCCTAGACTCCGTTTCTGCTAATAATTTTTTTGAAATTGGGTATTTTTCTGAGAGGAATTCAAATATCCAATTGGTTTTTACAAACTATTCTCAAAACGTTTCAAATTTGAACTTGAAGTGTGTCGCCCCTCTTTTTCCTTTTTAAAAATTATGCAAAAGAACCAAAATTTCTTCCCTTCTTTGGCCAAGGAAAGTGCTATGATACCAATTTTTAAGTACCTCAATAGATTTGCAAATATATCTTAAATTAAACCCACAATATCAACAAGAATAAACCAAACCATTCACTAAGATACTGAGCACAAGAATGTAGACAAAACCCTTGAGTAGGGTAACACCATATATTAATCCTTATGGAAGGATAAAACTCCTCAAGCAATCATTGCTTGTACAATAACAATATTTTTCACTATGCTTCAATACATTGCTAACAGTTATTTATATAACACTCTATCTCCTAGGAACCTTCTAGAAAACCTTCTCACGTTTCTTATATCCAACTACCATAATGGACATTATTTAATATAGTGGACCTAGTCCACCTTACATAGAATGACTTCCACTAATAATACATAACCACATTCTCATTGGGTACCTCCCTAGGTAACCCATATTACCTCCCTAGGTATACTACATTCTCTCATTAAGTTTGTGAAGAGGCTTCAAGCTAATTGTTTCCATGACTCAAATCCTTCCAACCATCAAACATTACTAGAATTCCATTAAGAAGTGGTAATTAATATTGCATGCATAAGATGGAGTAATAATTTGAACACCCTCCTTCATTATAGCTTGATTCTAGTGTATAAATATTTCTATGACCATGCCTTCAAGGGGTAAACACCACTTATCTTCTGTTAGGCTAGGGCATTCTGGTCGTGAAGCATTCATTATGTTCAAAATCTGCTAGAGTCACACATTTATTAGATATGAAATGTTTTAGCTCGTCTCCTCTATACATATCTATTGTAGGTTGTTGATATGAATGTTGTATGCTATGTTCAAGGTGGAATTTACTGCTACTTTAGTGTTGAGGAAGATTTGTAGGGAAACTCTTCCCACTATCATATGATATGATAGGCATCAATAAAATCCTATTCAATATTAAATCCCACACCAGTTATTGTTAGAATTTGGTAGCTCGGAGGTACTTATACATTGGCGGTGCTCAGCATGCGGAAGTGACCGAGCACACTTCCTCCCTAGTGACTTTATAATGAGTTTTTATAAAGTAACTTTATAAAGTGATTTTAGAAAGTTGGGTCTTTTAATTTTTTAAATGTAAAAGTGACTTTATGATGTTATGGGTCACTTTGGTGACTTAAGTAACCTCAACGAATGATTAAGTCGTGACCGTTGATCTCAAGGGAAAGTGAAGAGTCACTCAAGGTCACTCAAGGGAGATAAAGGGTTAGAGGAGTTACATTTCCAAATTGTTTAAAGGCAACTCATGAGGGAGAGAGAAGGCACACATCTTGAGGAGAGCTCGGAGGGAAGGTGAAGGGTCACATTTTCCAAGAGAGGTTTCTTAGCTTGGAGGGAAGGGAAATAGCAAGGGATATTGGCATGCATCCCTAAGAGAGGTATTGGCATGCATATTTAGAGATATTGCAGCATTAAATATTGTCTGTATAGTTGCTACAGGAAGGGTCATACAACAGTGAATTTTGGTCGTACAGCAAGAGAAAGGAATGGAATTGAGGTAGCCAACTCTGTTACAGTTTGGCACAAATTCCAAGACAGTTTTTTTGGAGTATTTCATACAACAGGGGATTGTATTGTACAACAACTCCCTGACACAATTTTCTAGGTGTTTTGTGGTTGTTTGCTAACTGTACTGGGCCATATAGGCCATACAGCCAAGGCATTTTGTTTAGAACACAGTTTGGCACTGTTTTCTAGAGGGATATTATGTTGGAGAGTGATATAAGTCTTTTTATTTCATGGTGATATAATTGTTGTTGTAAATATCTTATTTTTCCTAGAGTTGAATAAGAAATTACTCATTAAGTTGTCATTTATTTTCTGTGTATTCTTCAAGGGGGATTGCCCATAAATTATGGTGCCAAATGCATGATTTTGTCTGTTGTTATGAATTATTTCCGTTGTTGATTTAGTTTCATATCTCTGTCAGTAAGTGTTTATGCTCAGTAAGTACAGTTCAGAATTGGGTTTATTGCTTTATTGTTGAAGCTTAATAGGAGGTTGAAATCTGAAGTATGACATAGTGTATTTCTGAGCTATATTTTCAATAGTTATTAACATTTCCATCTATCATCTTACAACCATACATTATAAGGGAATTTTTTTTTTTATCTTTGGCAATAAATTTTCTTTCAGATTCATCAACCAACAGGGAATGTTCAATAGTAAAAATGCCATCTTCGGGTATCTATTTCTACTCTTGTTTCTAGGTCACCTAGAGGTATTACAAGACAACAATAAAGTATTCAACAACAAATACTAAGCATCCTAAAAGTTTAGACAAGTTGATGTGTGTTATATCTAATGGAATTGTCACAATCTAGTAAATGTGCCATACTTGGAAAATTTCCATAGTCTCCACTACTGTAACTTGATCTCAAGACCTACTTTTCTTGTTGCAAGTGTTGGTTATAGAGCTACTTTAAAATAAGTGGTAGCTGGAAACCACTCACCAATGGATTCTTTAGGAACTCATAGGTGTCATAGTATCATGTTTTTGAACAAATTTTCCTTCATGATTATATTACTAAGGTGCTAGAATAATAAAATCAACCACTCAATATTTGACTATTATTTTAACAATAGTCTAGTCACATCATAATGCATATCCTCTTTAAAACTAGGATAAATGTTGCAAATTGTAGATGCAACTTGAGAGTAACAACAAACTCCAAAAGGGGACTTGCATGTTGCCAGAAGGGTGCAATAGAACCTCAATCTCTATTGTACCTACTAAGAAACTACTATGAAAGTAAGTAAAAAAATGTGGCAATATGGATCCACATTCACATCTCGTGACCCCACATACAATGCAGAGTGTCTTTTTAGAATTTTCAAAATTGGTTTTACAAAGAAAGGCATGAGCCAAAAATGTCAAAGGGAACATGAAAACAAAGCCTGATTCTCAAAAATTTGAGCTTATTCACCCTTCCCTACTCTAATATAAGAAGATGAACATGCTCGGTGAAATCTTAAAGCCAATTTAGCCAGCAAATCATCTCATAAATACCATGAGATCTTCCCTTGTGCTTGGTTATGACCCAAAACAAGGACACATCAACCATATGGTAGACATATGTTGGAATCTAAACCATTGTTGATTGGCTAGAAAATGAAGTGTATTCCTGAATATGGGGAAGAAAACCAAGATCATTACATTGATGGAAAGCACCTTTGAAAGAACATGCATGAAATGAGATCCTTCTCTTCAATTTTGTTTCCATTATTGTCCACATCGTGGTAAAAATATTTCTCACAAACCTTCCATCTTAGTCTAAAATGAATTTGGCAACCCAAGTGCACCCATGTTCTTTTAAATAAGATTTCCATTATGTGTTGTCCCATGATAGTCATACAACATGGAACATATATTTCTATATTTTTCATTCGTCAATAACAATTTACATCTAGTCATGCCCATGATTGGTTTTGATAATTCCTCTAGAAATTTCAGTGAGATACTTTTGTAGGGCCTTGATGAGACTAAAAGTGGTGTCTACAAAGCCAACTTCCTATTTCTTGGTTTAAAATCAGTGCATAATGTACATCCATTCATGTGCATAATGTACATCCATTCATGTTATGGGTTCCACAATGACACTAGTTAGAAAATTCTAGTCCTATTTAAGGCCATGTGGTCCATTTCATGGAGTAATGGGAAATAAAAGAAGTAGAAACCACTATAATAATGGATGGAATACTAGAGAAAAGTTTCCATGTTTGGCTAGATGATCTAGAGACTAAATATTCCAAAGTCGAAGAAGAGGTTAAATCATATTCTACCAATGTAATCAAAGCCTAGAGTAGAAAGAATGAAGAACAAGATTAAATGGCTCCTTAATGTGTTCACCAACATTGTCATAGTGTTATTATATGTAGATGGGGAAGGTTTCCATATTTGATAGAATGTAAGTTCTTAGCTAGACATTTCTCAATAAGATAGGGAGATGATCAGATTGGCCTTCCTGCACCACCAATGAATTACACTTGCATTCAAATCAAGAACATCCTATGTAACTAGGAAATTATCCAAGTTCCATTTGACAAGGCATCCTCTTCCTTATTTAGCTTCAAAGGAACTTGCCACCATTTTCCATTGATTAACAATAGGCCCGACATTTATATTGATCGATCTAAACCATAAATTGATCTAATTATATATGTGTCTATAGCAATAAGTGCCACCTCCACCAATAATAAAACAACCCACATTGGTACTCTTATGGCCTTACTCTGTGTATTTGAACATACTTTGCATATATTTTGATCATAACATATTAATGAGGAATGGATATGCTTGGGCCTTATCATGCACGTATCCACTTGCATTAATGGCTAGCATAAATTGTGGGAACAATAACAAAACATGGTTTTCATAAATTAGGTAATACAATAACATGGTTTTCATAAATAGTTTTGGGGAACAAGACCAAGACTCAATTTTCAACAAATTTTGATATCCAAGTCAATGAAATAATAATGGATAATAAGATGTATGCGTAATTATGAGATAGGAAGAAATTATCACAACCCATGATTACGCCAATCTTTCTACGCACCACATTATTATGCCTTTGCTCTAAATCCATTTGGTCAACAAATCCATTTTGTATATATTTGTCCCATGCCTATTCATGAACTAACTTTATTTCGCATACATTTGATTTTCTTCAACTTTTTCTAATTATTATATTCACATTGTTTTGTTGGCAACACCATTGTCCCAAGGAGACAGGAAGAAGGCAACAACCTTAGAGTAGTCCATAGATCCTATAGAGGATGAGATTACTCATGAACAAATTTATTCCTCCACCTACCCATTCCAAACAATAAGGAAGCTTGTGAGAAAATCAAACATCGAACTTGCTTATTTGATTGAGATTCAATCGCAGACACAAGAGATAAAAGAAAGAATTAAAGCCTTGATGGAAAAAATTCATCGCTATGGGGTAAGAAAGATCTTTATTTATCCCATTTATTTACTTTGGATTTTAATTTTTATAGTCTTACAAGTCCTTTATAAAAAAAAAAAAAAATTACAGGAGCTTTTGCAGGATTTTGATTCCCAAGATGTGCCTACACAGGCTAGTGTTGGTACCAACGTCATTGTTACACCGGCACAACATCATACTGGCATTCCAGTTACTCATACCAGTACACCCCCTAGGGTCAATGTCATTACTACACCTGGACCTGACAAGCACATGCCAAAATGTGTATGGGATGATGTGGATGCAAAACATGGCTTTGCACATTTTGAAGCATGATTTATTGGATATTCCCATGTCACTAGCACGATAACACTACCAATTACCATTTTGGTAAATGATGAGCTCATCCCTATGAAAATAGAAAAGCTTCCAGGTATTTAATATGTGTTTTAATTATTATGTACAATCTAATTGAAATTTACGTATAATGTGTGATTATTTTAAACTAATGATAATATCATTTTGTAGGAAATGACACATTTTATAAATGCATAAATGACCTGAACTTAGATATCTTTGGGCCCGCCATACGCAGAAGGTGGAATTCTCAAAGTTCCAAGTTAAAATATGAACTCATTAACAAGTTGGTTGGTTTGTTCGGTGTGGGCTCCTTCAGCAAATCAAGAATCTCTTCAAAAGAAAGTCACATATTTAAAATATATGCGGGACCAATATAGGGTTCATCTAAAAAAGAACCCTAAGTATGAGCATCCTCCAATGATTCCTGAGAGGGAGTGGAAGGCCCTACAGGAAGATGAAAAGGAGAATATGATCTGAAAAATAAGGAAAGATAACACTCGACTCAACAAGGTATGTGACACTTCTAATAATGTAATTATGATTATTTATCGTCATTGTGACATCTAATTATGAATTTGAAACTTTTTAATACAGGCTCCCAGACACATATAAAGCCACCAAGGCTAGAATAGAAAAACATGGGCAACACAAACTTGGCCTGGGTGGTTAATCGAAATTGGTCGTATGAATTGTAAGTATAAAAAAATCAATTGCATGCAAATAATATATTGTTAACAATTTTAATTTAATTGCATAGAAGAATAAAAATTCATTTTCTTATGCAAATTTGCAAGGCTTGGAGTTCAAACAAGATCCAACAGAGGAAAACATCAAGCATGGATTTCAAGCCGTGGTTGAACACAAAAAAATATTGGGGGAAACGCAACCTTCTGGCACTCAAACCAACACACCGGTAAATAAAATCAGCAAACATTATTTATAATTAATTACTTGTACAATCTATTGATTATTATTTTCGGCCATAAAGTAATGTGTTTGTTTGTTTTAAGTAGGCAACCAACGAAGAAACAAGTGTCCCCACTAGCTGAACACAACCTAGCGATGGTAGAGTGCCACCCAATGAAGGTGGTGTGCAACTCCGTACTAGAGGTATTTCATGTGCTATAAAAAATGTAGTATGGGTTACAATTAAAAATATTTAATTTTAAATGGTGTATTATTTATAACCTTTCATGTTTCAACTCTAGAGCATCTAGAGGATGAGGCTAGATAAGAAGAGGAGCATATGGCCAGATCTGAAACTACTATGATTGCCTCCACTACTCAAGCAAGTAAAGAACACTCTATTGCTCTTTTTATTAATGAAATAATTGTAATAATAATTACAAAAAATATCAATTTAACATTTCTTTCTTATTGCAGCTCATGATCCGCACCCCCCTTTGCAGAAGCCTCGATGTCATGAGTACACAACTACGTCATCAATAAGACATGCAGAGGCCAGGACAATAGAACGGGAAGAAGGAAATGGAGACCTACTTTACGAATTCATTTCAAACAGAAAGAAACCGAAAAAGAAATGATTGTACTTAGAAACAACATGCACCATATTGCAAAAACATATTTTTTATGATAAAATTTATTGAGATGAAGTATTTTGTGTCTATGATTAATGAATGAATGTTATATGTTAATGAATGATTTTTATATGTTTCTGTATGCACAAAACCACATATGTTTCTTTATGAATTTTTTGTTTTGCTAGTGTCTATGCATGAATCTTAATGTGTTACATTCAACTATTTTCTAGTAGATAGATTGGGCACCGGGGAATTGAAAGTGATGTGGGTGGGGAGTGGCCATAAGAGATTCCACCTTTATGTGGTTGGCCATGTTCGGTAGAGAATAAATTAGTATTTGGATAATCTTGGAGCAAACCTCCGTCGATCCAACAGAGCAACAACAAAGTTAATGTTGACTTCATTGTTGCTCTGTCAAATCGAGGGAGGTTTAATCCAAGATTAGACTACTCCAATAAATTATTCTCGAAACCAAGAGGATCTCATTCAGGTATTCATGCACTCAATTCTTTTTAAATTTTATTTATTCATAAAAATGTTTGTTAATCTATTTTATTATTTTGTTGATTCTTTAAGTGTAGGTTAAATTATTAGAAAAACTACTGGAGGAGATATATTGGAGTGGCGTTAAACGAATATCATACAAGGACAACCATCGAATATCCATGTATTTGAGATATTATTTCATTTCTAATTTCTATTGTTTTTATGCAAATTATTCATTGATGGATTCAAGTCAAGGCAAAGAGTATCCCAAGCATAAAGTTGGAGAGATTAACTCTATAAATATTGGTTCCAAAAACAACCCTAAGTTTATAGAAATAGGATACATTATTAAAGCTTATAATTTAAACCTCAATGATTAATTCTAAATATATTCCTTGTAGACATACAATCAGATCTGACACAATCCCATGTAACCTTATAGAATTCGCATAGAATGTCATCAAGCCCCAATAGATATTTGTCATCATCCATTTTCATCAAATTAGATGTAATTCCATCCAAATTATTTCATAATTACACATCCTCTCATGCTAAATTGATAGGTTACATGGTATAACATTGAGGCATGTAGGCATGGACATCCTATGTTCTTCACTCATACTTTATTCTCTCTCCCCCCTTAT
>ML796732.1:99863-122932 GCA_009831015.1 Picea engelmannii
TCTCTCTCTCTCTCTATTTACCTTTATATACCTCCCTATATCTCTCTCTCTCTCCCCCTCCATCCCCCGAACCCCAGATAGGGGGGGTTAGCCGACACAACAATAGAAATGGAGAGCATAAATATGAAAAAATGAGGTGGATGTTAATGGTTCCATTAAAAATTTAAATGACGAAGCTTGCTAGATCTCTCCCTCCCTCCCCTTCTCTCCCTCTCCCCTTATTAAACATCTATGTCACCTCATGACAAGAAAATATCATAATAATAATAATTAATTCCTACCCTCCCAAAAGTTGTATCATGATTTCACTACATATTTACACCTCCAAAAGGTCATATGTCCCTTTCATTCAATACATAATTGTCTTATCACTATTTCTTTGTCACCCATTCACTCTCAATGATGGAAAGAGTGAATGGGAAACAGAGAAATAGTCACAAGACAATGATAGATTCAATGAAATGGACATATGACCATTTGGAGGTAGTGAAATAATGGTACAACTTTTGGTGAATTCATGGCACAAAGTTATGGATCCAACTCCAAATTACATATTTTGAAGAGGTACCAATTTTTAAATTTAACTATGGTTTGCTAGTAATTTTTCAACATGGAGTATCTTTGTTTGAGAGAAACACTTTAGATCAAGCCTTCGTATATTATCTTTCCATAGAAAGAAAAGTTAATATATGTCGTCATCCTCTTTTTTCTCACCCTCCACCTTCACATCCTCCTTTCAATGGTATTTTGTCACCATCTTCTACTATCCCTAACCCTAAATATAACCCTAACCCTAATCTTGGTACGCCTTCATGACCCCCTTGTTGGTGTCATTTCCACAAATCTATTTTCATAATGCTTCCACTTGTTATGCCTTGGAACACTAGTCTATCCCAAAAAATCTATACACTAATGACCAATTGCTCGAATGCTCCAAAACTTCCCAGGTTTTTACAAGCCACATTACATCACCTAATCCCTCTTCTTCACTAGAAATAGTCCCTCTTCTAAAACCTACTATAACAAACCCTTCCTCACTTCTCATGACCAAAGATACTTGTTCCAATCTCATTTTCACTCATAATTGTCAAGTAAAATATCAACTATCCATAATCATCCTCAACCATGGTAGAAAAAAAAACCTCATATCCCAAGACTTTGTAACATGTCTTCATCTACCTACCACAACTCACCCTTGTCCTTATCATCTAGGATAGGTACAATAGTCCTCACCTTATATTTAATAAATGTTGTATCATAACCTTTTCCATCAGGCCTTTCCAATACGTCGTCAAATGTGATGTCTCCCCCCTCAAATGTGTCGACTTACTTATGGGTATCCCCTATCAAAAAAACCCTAATACATTATACGATGTCAGCCACAACATTTATAAACTCTTTAAACAAGGAAAATATTATAAACTTAACTCTACCACAAAATTTTGTCCTTGTAATCCTACATTCCAACCAATTAGTCTGCATGAGTTTCTTTATCTTTTTGTTATACCTTGCACCACACCTTTTCCCATAGTCATCTCCTCCATGTTCCTTGACCTCCAAAATACCAACCCTCCTCCAATATATCCTTCCCCAATCATAACCTAATATTTTCATGGCATTTCACAATACCCTCATCCTCCATTGAATTTCACACAACCATCCTTTACCTTTCTCACAAAACAACCAACAAACATCTCATCATCCATTCTTAACCATACACCCATGTTGTTGTTTCCATCTTTTCACCTGCCTGTTTATTTATCTCTCATTCCCATAATGCTCTTAGTTTCTACGGAATCAATAAGTACCACATTTTTACCAAAGCAAGAATCTTAGCAACCTTAGGGTCCCATTCCAAAAAAACCATAAATGCAACTTCTTCTTTTTTCTTTTTTTTTTTCTTTTTTTTTTTTATGCTGGTGGAATCGGCAACTGGGTCGGTCTCGTACTCGCGTGACACGGGGTCGATTCTGACTGCTACCACTATAACCTCCAGGTGCCATACGTATGCCCCTTCCGCAGGCACGGGTAAGTCGGGGGGATTTGAACTTGAAACCTCATCGTACATAACACGCTATATCACGGCACTTGCCAATTGAGCTGCCCCCCGGGGGCCACCATGGATGCAACTTATTAAACAAGCTCAAGCCTATTTTCCTCAAAAGAGCAGATGAAGCAACATAACATTACTGCACACATGCACCTATTCAATATCAATCATAGACAAATTCTACCTACTATTTAGATATATAAGGTATTCCGACACATTTTGACCCTATTCCAAATGAAAAATCACTTTATCTCTATGCCTCATCAATTATAGGAGGTCACCTAACATGTTCTCACTCTTCTATTTATTCAACACAAATGATATTTCCGTTATAGTGCACCTTCAAGACCTAGTATTTCTACCCACACCTTAAAGTCCAACACTCTTGGACGTCCACTTTCACTCCTCCATTATAGTTGGAAACAATTGTTCAAAGTGATACCCATACACAAGTGGTTTATGGAACACAACCATAATCCATTTTATATCAACTTCGGATTGGGATGGTTATTTCCAACCTAAAGTTGTTGTATAGTTCATGTATCCCTTGATGTATCTTTCTATGGATAGAGATTGTACCTTCATTGCACCTAATACCTATACAGTTGGCACACTCATTTATCTCTCCTTGATTGATGGTATCTCTACCTCAATAGGAGTATCACCACATATGGAACCCTCTTCAGGGTGTCCGCCTTTTTTCTCTCAGTACACAATGTCCATAATAGTTATTCCACCCTTAGAGACACAACATCATTGCATGATTCTCTTTAGCCTTTGACAACAACACAATTTGTATGCATATGCACCAATAAACCTTCACTTGAGTCTACACACTCATCATATGCAAATTTCACCATATCTCCATCAATATAAACAATTCTAAGTTATCCACCTCATCTCTCTACTGGGGGATGACACATGGTTTTATACAACATTTGATATCTCTCCTTACAGATATAGCATACAAATTGCAACAAAATAGTGTGTCAGTGAACTCATGCTCTTTCCAACATCCACCCATATAGAAAATCATTAGTGCAAAGTCCTACAACTAGCCACCACTCAACATCAAGGGAGATTAATACAAGGCATGACCAGATTAAATATGCATTATTATATTAACATAACATTATTCTAGTGGCCCCCTTTATTTGTACTCGTACCACCAATTCAATATGAATCATCATAGAGTTTCTTACACTATATTAGGTAGCACAGGGAACACTCATTTGGATCCTATAAATCTCCAATATTGTTTAGTTAATCATGATATCAACCACACCACTACAATACCTACTCTGCACATCTTTGGTCAATGTGCTCTAATTATTTTCGTCCTAGAATCTCTACCGATTTTCATATGTTTACACACCACTTTGGCCTTTTCTCTCTACATGTGTAGTCACATTATTTCAGCAAAGCATGTAAACATTGTTATAGTAATGACAACTACAAACTATTACCAAGGAGTAGCTCCAAACAACCATTCAATATCCCAAATTAGCACAATCTTCTAGGCATATACACCTCTTTTTCTTGTAGTGCAAATGAATGTATGCCTAGAATTCGTTGTGAATATTGTGGGCACTCAACATTTGGTATTTAATGTGAAATGAACATTTCATGCCTAAGTAGTATAAATTACTTGTCCATCCTATTACACTTTTAGATTCTTTGTTGGTGTATATTTATTGATTCCCATAAACAGTTTGAAGGGTTGCATGCATACCCAACATTGTTATGTGCATCAATGCTCTGAATTAGTGGTGAATGTGCAAGGTTTTGGTTTATATTAGTTAAATAAACACGTTGTCCACAAATTTTCCAACATGCCTAAGGAGTTACATACATGAACTATATGATGTTGGCATACATGTCATTCATATATTTAGGCCATAATGCATGCTTGAATATTTGAAAAGTGCAGATTTGGTTTATGATGGCTGCAACAAAGTATAGTCAGGCATCAAAGTTATGATATATGTGCATAATCATGGAAGGTTGAAGTACTCTTATCCACCACTCCTTTACTATATACATAGGAATTCTCATAGAGTAAGCTACAACCTTTTATAAAAATGGTTAAGTGAAAAATCCCACAAATGTTTCGCTCTTCGTATGTTCTTTCCCAACCTTTGCAAACACCAATTTAGCCATGGAAAACTATGTTGGTAGCTCATTGATCCTAATCAATTTTGTGGTTTTTTGGGCATGAAGTCATGGTATGGGTTATTTCCTTTGATTAAAATATGAGTAGCTTAGTTTATGGACATGATAGGTTGTGTTTCACTTAAAAAATCATGGCAAAACTATGCTCTCGGTAGCATTGGTTGCATGCCATGATGAGGTTATTATGTTTGCAGGCATGGGATACTTTGTCAAAGATTTAGGTTACCCATAATTTGAAGCCTTGAATAACAGTTTGCATGGCATACATGAACTATATGATGTTGGCATACATCCCATTCATATATTTAGGCCATAATGTATGCTTGAATACTTGAAAAGTGCAGAGTTGGTTTACGATGACTGCAATAGAGTATATTCAGGCATCAAATTTATGATATATGTGCATAATCCTAGAAGGTTGAAGTACTCTCATCCACCACTCCTTTACTATATACATAGGCATGCTCATATAGTAAGATAAAGCCTTTTATAAAAATGGTTAAGTGAAAAATCCCACAAATTTCTTGCTCTTCGTATGTCCTTGCCCAATCTTTGCAAACACCAATTTAGCCATGGAAAACTATGTTGGCAACTCATTGCTCCTAACCAATTTTGTGGTTTTTTGGGCATGAATTCATGGTATGGGTTATTGCCTTTGATTCAACTTTGAGCAGCTTGGTTTATGGACATGATAGGTTGTGTTTCAATTAAAAAATCATGTCAGAACTATGCTCTCGATAACATTGGTTGCATGCCATGATGAGGTTATTATGTTTTCATGCATGGGATAATTTGTCAAAGATTTAGGTTACCCATAATTTGAAGCCTTGAATAATAGTTTGTATGCCTTGGTGAAAGGAGGAAATGTGTAATTTAGAGTTCAAACCTATGCATGTTTTTTTTATGGTTGGATAGTGCTCTTGAATGAGAAATAAACATGAAGAAGGTCTCGATTGCCTACTAGTTATTGAGACCCTTACATAGATTTTTACTCTTTGATTTGCAAATGAATGTATTCCTAGAATCAATTGTGAATATTGTGGGTGCTCAACATTTGGTATTTAATAGGAAATGAGCATTGCATGCCTAGGTAGTATAAATTACTTGACCATCCTATTACACTATCAGATTCTTTGTTGGTGTATATTTATTGATTCCCAAAATGGTTTGAAGGGTTGCATGCATACCCAACATTGTTATCTTGGAGTCAATTTTTTGTTTTTCTAGTTATGCTTAGACCTTATATATTATGTATGCATGTACCTTCTTGATTTCATTTACCTTTAATTCTTGTTTTGTTACTTGTTATGCATGATTGGGTATGGGGAATTGAGAGTGATGTGAGGGGGAGGAGGGACCAAAAGAGCTTCCACCTTCACGTGGTTGGTCTTGTTTAGTAGAGAATAAATTATTCTCGAAACCAAGAGGAGCTCATTCATGAGGTATTTCCCTTTGGTATTTCTATAGCATCGTACATATTTAACTATTATTCAATCATATAAAATTTAATTATCTTTGTCAAATACAAGCTCATTAATGTTTCGTGAAATACAAGTCATTAATTCTCATTAATGCAGATCTGAAGGGAGGTCAATCCACAACGCATTTCCGACAAGGTTTTTGTTGCCCATCTTTTTTTATTCTTGCCTTGGTTGTTTTTTTTGTGTCTGGGAGCTACGTATATCAACCAAGGAAAGAGTAGAAAACATGGGTAGCACATCGAACAACCTAAACATGCTCTACTGCGCAATTGGCTCTATTTATGCTTTTATGATGGAGGACCAGGTTTATCATGTTTTTTGCAACTGTCATTTATAGTATTTTCTATCCACATAATCTTTTCAAAATTCCTTCTCTCATCACAAGTGTTAGACATGCATTCATGTGGTGCATATGCATTCTATCAAATGCTAATATTCTTTTAAATTATTCAAGTGTGTACAAACATGATTTTTTATGTGTATTTGTGAGTGGGTGCACGTACAATGCATTATGATCAATTAACTATTTTTGTAGTTATTAAGACTCTATACAAAGTCTATTGGCGTCAATATCATATCCATACATACAAAAAAACGCTCGTAAGAATTGTTAACTTTGCTTTATATATCCTTTTTCACATTTGCAAAAAATGATATCATTATCAATGCAAGTTGGCATTCAAGGCCAATGCTAATTTGTTTAGAAGAATAATCTCTCATAGATTTTACGTGTATTTTTCCAATGTAATTGAGGTTTATTTATTTCAAAGTAGAATATGTATATGCGTTACTTACCATGTAAAACTATGATAAAAAAAAATGATATTGTTTTTGTGATGCTCACATAAAACATTGTTAATATTGCACTGATCACATGTTATCTTGCCCCAACTAGTTTGAGAAAAGTAAATGGAATATTTCTTCTTATAATTGTTATGTTTCTATTTAATTAATTGCATGCAAAATTTTGTAGGTTTTGTTATCCCCTATCTTAGGTATAACTAAAGAGATTATGTCTCGAGGCCCATAGGTCCTAGACATGGAGTACCGAGAGCCATTATGACTTGAGCTTGGCCCTGGAGGGCCCATCTTGTCTTCAGTGTGCCCTATATATCAGCAGCAGTAACATCCATCCCATCGGCCTGATTCTGAAGTAACAGTGGGTCTTGATCCATGAGGTAATGAGTCTGGTTATCATGGTATGTGTCACTTTGATTTTCGAAGCATTTGAATATGTGCACTGAACTCTTTTTTGTTTCATGACATTTGCTTGGAAATTATGCTCTTTAACTTATCTATACCTGTGGGGGATGACAGAGTACCCTAGTAAGTTGGTTCAGTTAGGGATGAGTTTCCATTGGGTGGGTCTATGAAAGGTCATTGTCCATTTCTTCCATACTTACCACTTTTCATCATTTTCCCTCTCATAATTCCCCTACCTCGGTTCGGGCATTGGGTTTGCCAAGCTAGTAAGGGTTGTACCTTGCCTTGTGGGAAGAAGGGGATAAAGGCCCAAAGGGTAAAAGTAGCTACAAAAATTTAAAATCCAAAATGAAACCTTGAGATGCTTCACCCAGGGATTCCCGAGAAAGCAATAAAGGGCTTCTCAGCAAGAAAAGGGAACCCATAAAATAAAATAAAACTCAAGATCTAGTTGGTGGATAGGAGGTCTCATCATGAGTCGGCCTATTAGGTCCATGGGCATGTAGTGGTATGACACTACCATCCATATGGTCACCAAACTAGGGTAGTGGCTCTTTGTAGCATAGCCAAGAGAAAGGGGGTCTCATCACGAGCCAACCTTCTCATTTATGTAAAGTGCTTATGGCTAATGTTGTCACCACTGGTCACCACGCTAGGACAGTGTCCTCCAGCTATTCTCTTGAAAATAAAAATCAATAAGACAAGGAATAAAAGGCATTGAATGGGATAGGAAACAATGGCATCCATGATAAGGTGCAACTCGCCCGCTACAGAGGCACCCACAGGTAAGACCTACATTTCCCTGTTATCATTGCACCCCTTGCCAAAACATTCCCTACACCATCTCATACACCTACATGACCTAAATTGGTATTCACCTGGGAAACACCCAAAACTTGAGGAGGATTATCCCAATAGGACATCCTAAGACCCTCTCCAAACCTAGCTTGTTAAACTGCATAACATCTTTGAGCATTTATCTGGGTAAAAGGGGGTTTGATGCACATGTTTGGGTAGTTTGATTATTAGACATGATTGAAATTGCTATGTTCCATGTGACTTATGAGACCATGTAAGGCGTACTTGTTTTTGTTGCAAGACCATGCCCAATAGACATGTACATATGGGGAGATGATTAGCTCGGACCTCCATGGGGCTAAAATCCCACCAGATGGATGTTGTGACCCCAGAGGCTTGCACTGGAGAAAAAGAAGGATGTTCCACAAGAGACACTTTGGTAGGCTAGGACCTAGGAGGATATTTCTCTCCCCCCTATAATTTGTCCTTTGGAGGCCCGTGATGTCACCCTTGTGACCCCAAATGTCACCCAGCATCAGATGGACATGATGGAGGTGGTTGTGTGTCGGGTGGCATGTGTGGCATCATCCGGAGGCCTTGGAAGGCCTAAAGTTTTTCTCATGGAGCCTAACATCCCACTTATGAATCCCAACGTCACCCTAGGAGGGAATGATGTCACCTCTAATGCACATTTTAGGATTCAATTCTTTAAATTTATGTAAAATTTGGATTTTTGATGTAATTTGGTCGTGTCAGCCTTTTCTGACCTAAATTGTAATTAAAGGTCATTATCATTGTATAAATAAGAGATAAATCTCTTGTATTTTTCATTATTCTTTCATCACTCAAGTAGATTTCTAAAATCCGGCCTCCCTTAAGTGTATTTGGCTTAAACTAGTGGTGCGCACTTCTTGAAGGAGGCAAATTTTGGTGCATTTTGGCTATTTTCTTGTGGAGGATATTCAACTAAGGTTATTTGATAGATTATTCTTGGTGAAGTAAGTGGAAATTCTTTATTTATTTATTTTGAATGAATGCTATGGTTATTTTTACTTGTTTCATGTCTAAGATTATGAAATTGCTAGCTTGAAACCCTATGGGAATGACATGTGTTATCATATTTTTCCCTATAATCTTCCATGTGTTAAAATCTCTTGAAAGTCACCTAATTTGAATGAAATACTAGAGCCCTGCTATTGGAGCACTCTAGTGACCTTACTTCCATTTCCAATTGCATAATTTATTACATTTTGTTCAAGGAAAGAGAAAATCGCTAGGGCCTAACCCTTGTTACTTTCTAGAAATTTTCTCTTGGAAAAGGACTTTTGAGGCCTTGGGATACCAACACCTCTCTTGTCCTCTCCATCCTTTAACATTTTATTATCATTGGCTAAATTTCCTTTAAGAATTTGTTTCATCCATTAGTGACTCCATTTACCCTAGAAAGGCACTAGACTACCTCTTACAAGTGATGATTGAGAAAACGAACACTTATACTCTTATCCTTGAACTCTCTACTAACTTTTTCTAACCCTAAATTAGACTAACTCCTAAGCTAACTTGTTTTTGTAGAAAAAAATTGCTACAACCATATAAACATACATTAAATTGACACATTTACCTACATAACTCACACTAGAACCAATCAAAATTCAATTGTGATAATTGCTCGTGAATATAATAGGTAAGTGCTAGTGTGTGTATGGTTTTCTTGCACTTTTGACCATTTAAACTTGTTGTTGTTACAAAAGATAGCTACAGCCATCTAATTGCAGCAAAATCTCTGCAAAATTACATTAAAATCTAGCCTATCATTGCCAATTTTTCTTGTGACAATTTACTATCAATTTGCTTAGTTAAAGTCATTTTTAATTGTCTTTTTCAAGCAATTACAAGGCTTGAATCTTGTGGTTGTTATAAGATATCATTTTTTGTTATAAACTGATGCAATGCTGCAAATTCATAATTATCTAGATTATTTTATCAAATGTTTATTGTCTTATGAAGTACTAACAATCATCTAGTACTTGGAAAGTGCCACGTTTTCCTTGTTGTCTTGTTTTGGGAAGGTACACAATACTATTCATTTTCTTCATCTTTAAGACATAAAAGAAACCTCTAATTAGAGTGATCTTTGAGAGGGGAATGGTTTCCTTGTGACTATTTACATTAGCCTTCTCAAACCCCCTAGGTCATCAGGGACGTCTCCCCTGGGGTAGCTTAAACATACTCCTAAATAGAAAGGGATCTCCAATTAAGGTGACAATGATAGGTTATTCTAGTTACGCCAATTTTGTACCCACTTTCCTTGGGATTTTGGGGCAAGTACAAACTACGTGATAACAGGTTTGATTTAGGTATCATTTGTTAATGGTATTTCAATGGGATCAAGGGCAAGTCTAGTAGTAACATGCACATTTCAAGTAGTCACAGAGAACACCGTAAGTTATTTAAATCCTCAATGAAAACTTTCCTCTTCTTATGTAGATGGATCATAGATATCTTTCCAATTTATAATGCAAGTAGACTACCACCACAAAGTTAGATTGAGATTGATCCAGATTTATGAGCGGAACAAAATGAATAATAGACTGAATACAATAACACAGAGATACGGAGAACAACAATAGATACCCAGTGAACAATAACTTCTATTGATTAGATAAAATAGGTTGAAATTGTAAAACTGCAGAACTAAAAACAACTTGTTTGAATGGTGGTTGTTATCTCTGAGAAGATATGTAGCTACGACGTGCATCCATATAAGAAGAATGATTACAATGAGGCTCCATAGGCCTTTTTAACATTACTCATGAATGCCAAAACCCTAGACATCCAAAAACCTAACCCTAGGAGATGAAATGCCAAAAGTTATGTGGGCCTCGATGGGTAAGTTGGTACCTCAACTTTCTGAGGTCGTAACTTGTGCATATGACCTCCGTTTTAGGCACACGGTAGCCCATTGGAAAGGTCTTTTCGAGAACTACATATCATGTCGTCAAAATTAGACTATCTTTACAATTTGACTGTGGCCAGCCAAAAAAGAATTATTTAGGGCCCCAAAACGACCCTGGAAGTACAAAAAGATGTACTGACATGAAAACTTCCAAAATAATCAATTTGGATTAGGTGGACAGCCACCAATATCCACCTGGAAGCTTTGTAGGGATTCAGACAACCATGAAAGTGTAGAACCCATAATTACAAAGAATTACAAAAGAATATGTTGAACTAAAAACTATCAAGAGGATCTAGTTGGAATAGGTGGGTGGCCACCAATATACACCTCGATCAGTCGTCCCCCCTTAGGAATTAATGGCCTCCATTGCGTTGATTTCCCCCATCAGGTGAGGAAATTTCTATTGAATTTGGCTCCGAGTGAGCCACTTACCTTGGTGCGGGAGTTGCCTTGCCTTAACAACCAGATAAATATGGATCCTTTGTTGACGAGTTCCCTTGACCTATGTGTCCACCATCTTATCAGTGGATATTTGTTCCATGTAGTCAAGGTTGAGCTATGTTGGTGTCAATTATTTTGCAATCATCGAAGTGTCCAATAATAGTGGAAAATATGGCCAGAGGAGGTCCACATTGAACAATGGGTGCAAGCCAAGGAAGGGGGGAGTGTTGAGTTCAAAAGCATTGTCACCCACAGCCTTGGTGATAGTGTAAGTCCCATAGCGAAGTGGAAAGAGCTTCCGATGTGGCCTTGTAAGGCGTTCTTTCTGCAAATGTAACCAAACTTTCTCTCCCAGTCAAAACTTGTGTGGTACACAGTGTTGATCATGGCGTTGCTTGTACTTAGCATTGGATTTATGAAAAATATCATGGACTTGTTAGCGGATGTGTTGAATCCACTCAATGAATCTGGTGGCTTTGTTGGCCTCAAATTGAACATGGAAAGAATCTTTTTGTGTGGTTGCAAGAGGTAGTGCAACATCAATCGGACCCAAGGGTTGGAATCCCAGCCCCACCTGAAAGGGGCTATGGTCATTGGAGATATCAAAAGCTCTGTTCTAGTTGTGTTAAACATAGGGAAGACTCTCATCCCATGTACATGGATGCTTAGAGTTATACATGTGCAGGATGTGCACAATCATCTAATTGACAACCTATGTTTGGCCATTGGTTTGAGGGTGGAAGGTAGCGTATTTAGTGAGCTTGGTGTCCAACAGTGACCAGAGACTCGACCAAAATGTGTTGAGGAACCTGTTTTCCTGATCAAAGATGATGGTCTTTGGTATCCCAAAATAGACCCACACTCATTTGAAGAAGATCTTGGTAGTATCTGTGGCTATGATGTTCTTCTTGTAGGCTGTGAGAATGGCCATCTTCAAAAACCAATCAACCACCACAAATACACAATCATTGCCTTGCTTGGTGGATAGAAGACTAGACATGTAATCCATTGAGATGGATTACCAAGGCCTCTTGGGAGTATGAAGGGTGGTGTATAAGCCTCGCTTTTTGATGGTTGGCTTGGATATGGCATAGGCAGTGTAAGATCTAATATACTTGCTGATGTCATGTCGAACATTTGGCCAATAAAAATGTTTATGTAGAATGGCCATAGTTTTCTCCATGCCAAAATGTCATGTCATCTGACTATATTGAGCCTCCCAAATCAGCTTTGCATGCTTGCTTGCAGGAACACAGAGATGGCCCAGATGGCATAACAATCCATCCTGAATGTGAAAATCGGTGAAATTTTCACCTGTACTCAAGGGCTGATAGGTAGCGGCCAAGTCAGGATCTCGCTGATAAATTTGGGGCCACTCAGATGACTCATTCCCATAAGAATTGAGCACGGTGGTGAGTGCAGACATGGGAGGTCGGTTGAGGCAGTCAATGACATGATTTGTGCTCCATGTCTTATACTTGATGTTGAGATGGAACTGTTGCATGTATGTGGACCACTTTTGATGGAAGTTGTTCTGAAACTTCCCTTGTGTTTGTATGAACTACAGAGGCTTGTGATTAGTGTGGATGATTGTCTCCTTTCCCAGAATGTAATGTTTCCATTGATGATAGGCTTGCACAATGAAATACATTTCCTTCTCATAGGTGGGGTATTTCCAGACGATATTTGAGAGTGTCTCACTATGGTATACTATTGGATGACCGTGTTGAGTGAGAACTATGCCTACAGCATAGTTAGATGCATCAGTCTCAATCTTGAATAGTTTTTACAGATCGGGTAAGGAGAGTATTGGAGTTGAGAACAAGCGATGCTTCAAATCATCAAATTCTCCTTGTTCTACCTTCCCCTGTAGATTTTAACCCTATACAATATTTTACTACAAACAGATTTTCAATAAAAGAACAAAAATGATACAATTCCAAATACACACATTACATAGAGATTTTTCCCCTGGAAACCCAAACCAGAAAAACTAGCATACTCTATATTCATTCATAGTGATACATTGTTTACAATACAATATGAATATAGGAGCCAACGACATCCAAAACCCTAACCCAATGACCTGGATTAGTCAATAACCCTAATTCCTTGACTGGAAATAGAAAACCATCAGAAAAAACCATGTGCCAAAAAACTGCCCAACAATGGACACGAAAATCAAGATGACACAAAAAACGAGGCAAAAATGCAACTTGTTTCTTGAGGCAAAAAAAAATTCTCGGGGGCGCTTCCCCCAAACCCCCCAATACAACATAGAACACACTAAAACAAGTCATGCAAAGAATATAACACATACCCAACATTCTCACGCTTGTTGTTTTCTTTGCACACAGGGGGTTACATGGTTATATAGTCAACAATACAGGACAGCAATGCCAATGGATCCTCTACACCAAGAGAACTTATCAGTGCTCACAGATTTTGTTAATCAATCTGCAACATTCTTCAAAGTGCCCACCTTCATCAGCAACACTTTATTTTCTTCAACCATGCCTCTCACGAAGTGATATTGAATATCAATATGCTTTGTGTTTGAATGATAAGTCGGGTTCTTCGCTAGAAAAATTGCACTCTGATTGTCACAATCTATCCTTACATCTTGTTGTACCAACCCAATACCTAAATACAATAGTTGTAACCATACTACTTCCTTACTTGCATGAGTGGCTGCCATGTATTCAACTTTTGTAATTGAAAGTGCCACTACAGCTTGTCTTTTGCTCATCCAACTTATTTCTCCTCCAAATAGGTTAAACACATACCCTCTTGTAGATCTTCGATGATCCAGATCTCCATCCCAGTCTGCATCCACAAAGCCATGTATGTCTGAAACTTTGTCCAATCCTGGTCTTCCTTGGTAACCCAATCCATAGCTAGCAGTGCCATGCAAATACCTGAAAACCCTTTTTACTGTTGTCCAATGCTCCTTCCCTGGTTTTGACATATACTTGCTCAAAACTCCCACTGCATGTGCAATGTACAGTCTAGTACAGACCATTGCATACATAAAAATGTCAACTCCACTCGCATATGGAACACAAGACATGTCCTCCTCATCTTCATGTGTCTTGGGACACTGATCTACAAATAACTTTACACCAACAGGAATAGGGACATTGATCGGTTTACATTCCTACATATTAAACCTCTGCAATATTGTCTCGACATATTTTCTCTAATTTAACCAGAGTTTCCTATTTTTCTGATCTCTTTTAATTTCCATGCCCAAAATGAAATTTGAAGCACTGAGATCCTTCATGTCAAATTTAGAGGACAATTGAGTTTTCACATCTTGGATAATCTCCTTGTTGTTTCCTATCAGCAACATGTCATCCACATACAAGACCAAATAAATCAAATGATCACAAATTAATTTAAAATACACACAGTGATCCTCTTTGCTTCTTGTGAAGCCAAGTCCCAGCATATGAGTATCAGATTTTTGATGCCACATCATTAGTGATTGTTTTAAACCATACAAAGAATTTTTCAACTTGCATACCAGCTCCTTCTTTCCCTTCACAACAAAGCCTTTTGGTTGCTTCATATAGATTTCTTCTTCCAAATCCCCATGTAGGAATGTTGTCTTCACATCCATCTGTTCTACTTCAAAATCAAATGCAGCAGCAATAGATAACATAAATCTTATAGAAGTTAACTTGGCAACAAATTCATCATCCTTTAAATCAAACTATATTTTCTCTGGTTCTTCCTTACTTGGTAGGACTTCATGCTTAACAACATCCTTCATTTCTCTAAATACCATATCTCAACCATACACAACCTTCTTAGTTTATGGGTTCCAAAGCTTTTAACCTTTGAGACCATCTTTATACCCAATAAAGATACACTTTTCAGCCTTCTTATCTAGCTTACTCCTATTTTCCTTTGGAACATGAACATAGGCATCACACCCAAATACCTTGAGATGTGTGAGAGAAGGTTTCTTACTAGTCCATACCTCTTGTGGAGTCTTGTCATCCAGAGTTGATGAGGGTGATATGTTGACCAGGTAACATGCAGAACCCACTGCCTATGCCCAGAATTCTTTCCCTAACCTGACACCACTGAGCATGCACCTTACTTTTTCCATCAACGTCGTGTTCATCCTTTCTGCAACTCCATTTTGTTGAGGTGTATATGGATTATTATTCTACCTTGCTATACCGCACTTCTTACAAAATTCTTCAAACTCATTCCCGCATAACTTTCCATCGTTATCTATCCTCAACACCTTAATTATTTTCTTTGTTTCATTCTCAACAAGAGCCTTAAACTCTTTAAACATGTCAAAGACTTCAAATTTCTTCCTAAGGAAATATATCCAAGTATTCCTTGAGAAGTCATCTCTAAATGACACATAGTACACAGATTTTCCCAATAACGGAACTGGCATAGGTCCAAACACATCACTGTGAAATATTTGTAAAATTCCTTCTGCCCTCGTTGCACTAGAGGGGAATCTTACCTGATCCTGCTTTCCATATACACAATGTTCAAAGAAATCAAAATCCAGAGAGCAGTTAGACATGCCTTCAACCATACTTTTACCGTGTAGTAGTCGAAGACCCTTCTCTCCGATATGCCCTAGTCTTTGATGCCACAGCATAACCTTTTCTCCAAAGACTGTAGGAGTTCTTTCTTCTTCAACTCCAATATCATGAACAATGGAACTATTAAATCCATCACTAATAGTGCTTCCTTGCAGCTTATACAAAGTTCCAAACCGAACTTTCTTCAGCAATACCATTTCTCCTCGAACCATCCTGCAGGTTTCATTTTCAAATAATGTTTTTACCCCTACATCGTCCATTTTTCTTACAGAACTCAAATTTATGGCCAAAACTGGGATGTGAAAAACATCAGGTAGTGTTTTAGTCCTTCCATCTATGGGTCTCAACTTGAATTCTCCTCGTCCTATGATTATGGTTGTCGATTCCTTACCTAGGAAAACATTACCTCCATTATATCGTTCATATTCATAGAACCACTCCCTGTGGGGAGTCATATGAAAGGATGCACCTGATTCAACCAACCATGCCTCATGATCTACATGTGTGCTTCAAGAACCCAAGTACGCAACCCCTCCTTCTTCCTTGGAGGTCTTTTCTTTTGTAGAAGGATCTTCTTCAGATCCCTTCTTTTTCTCAACTTTGGATCTAAACGGCTTCTTGTAGTGCCCTTATTTTCCACATCTCCATCATACCTTTACAAACTTTCTAAGGCATTTAGATATACCCTTAGACTTAGATCTCCCACTTGAGGACTTATATATATATCTTTCCTAGGAGCGTCCTCTTGCAAATAATGCATCTATGCTCTATCCTTCCATGTTCTTTCGTCTCATCTCCTCCGACAAGAAGGATGAGACCACTTCATCAAACTTAAAGGAAGTTGTATTACTACATATGCCCACAACTAGATTCTCCCATGAGTCTAGTAAAGATCATAGTAAACCGATACACTTATCTTCATATGAAATTTTAATCTCAACAGATACTACCTAACTTACCACAATATTGAAGGTGTTCAAATGCTCTGACACCCAGTCTCCATCTCTCATCCTCAAGTTATACAGCTTATTTCTTAGGACAATTTTATTTACTAGGGACTTAGACTGATACAAATTCCCCAACTTATCCCATAAATATTTGGTTGTAGCTTCCTCTGACACACTCATTAATATTGAATCTGAGAGACATAGTCAAATTATGATCTTCGCCTTTCGATCCAAATTTTTCCAGTCATTTGTTGAAGTTCTTGTAGGTGTAGTACTTGGATCCACCGTGATTTACTGATCTCTATCCACCAACATATCTTCCATATTGAGCTTCCACAACTCAAAACTTTGCCCATTAAACTTCTCAATCTCCATTTTCGAACTGCTCGTCATTTCTTTTCACCTGAAAAATCAATACCAGAGATCTCCCACTATAACAAGGCTTATCACAATCCCGAGCCAAACCCTTGAACACAAAGGCATCCCCCTGAAGCCAAAAAATATCTGATACCAAATGTAGATTTTAACCTTGTACAATATTTTACTGCAAATATATTTTCAATACAAGAACAAACAAGATCCAATGGAAAATACACACATTACATAGAGATTTTTCCCATCGAAACCCAAACCGGGAAAACCAGCATATTTTATATTCATTCATAGTGATACATTGTTTACAATACAATATACATTTAGGAGCCAGTGGCATCCAAAACCCTAACCTAATCACCTGGATTAGTCAACAACCCTAATTCCTTAACCGGAAATAGAAAACCATCGGCAAAAACTATGTGCCGAAAAACTGTGAAACAATGGACATGAAAAATAAAGGTGACACAAAAAAGAGGAAAAATTTGACATGTTTCCCGAGGCAAAAACAATTCTCGGGGGCGCTACCCATGACCCCCAAAGGGGGTGCCTAGCACCCCCCCCTCAAACCCCTATACATGCCCGACACAAGGTGGCACACACTAGAGCTAATAATGCAAAGAATATAACACATACCCAACACCCCCATGTGAACTTTTCCCTACCACTTCCCTTGGTCACTTAGTTGAGGGCCCATGCAATATGAGAGAATCCCAACACAAACCGTTGGTAGAAGTTGACAAGCCCCAAGAAGCTCTGAAGCTCAGTTAGTGTGGTTTGGGCTAGCCCATCACAAATGACTTGGATCTTAGCTAGATCCACATGTACCCCATGCTCATCAACAATGTAGCCCAAGTATTGGACCATGTTCATGCTAAAGGAGCATTTTTCCAGGTTGGAATATAACTTGTGTTGTCGTAGAGTACTCAAAACCTGTTGAATATGCTACATGTGCTCCTCCCAAGTTCTGTTGAAGATGAGGATGTCATCTAGATATACAACCACAAAAGAGTTGGTGAAGGGTCTCAATACATCATCCATCAACCTCATGAAAGTGGTTGGTGCATTTGTTAAGCCAAAGGGCATGACCAACCATTCAAAGAGACCTTCTTTAGATTTGAAAGTTGTCCTCCATACATCAATCGGTTCTATGGAAACCTGGTGGTAGCTTGACTTTAGGTCAATCTTGTTGAAGAACTTTTCCCCCTTGAGTTTGTCAAGAAGGTCATCAATTCAGAGAATTAGGTATCGGTTCTTCACTATGATTTTATTTAATGCTCGGTAATCAATGTGAAGCCGACATGTCCAATATTTCTTCTGCACTGGTACAATCGGGCTTCCATAAGGGGAGGAGTTGGGTATGATGTGCCCCTTTTGAAGCAACTCTTGGATATGACGCTTGATTTCGTCATTTCCATCAATGAGCGACAATGGAATAGTCCATTAGGCAGAGGTGCATCGGGGGTTAGATCAAATGGATGATTGACTTGGCAGTGCATCGGTACCCTGGTGGGTGAGGAGAAGATGTCTATGTACTCTTCCACGATCCTGTCCACTTGCTTCTGCTGCAAGGAGAGGCTCTGTGTAAAGGCCATCAATGTAGCAACGACCTTCTGGTTACTGTGAGCATAGATCACAAAGAAGACAAACTTCTCGGTCTGTGAAATGACCTTACTGCATTTCTTAGCAGAGATTAAAGAAATAGCGATAGGCGACGCTATCTCTGGTATCCTGTACAATTGTCTACCAAAAGTAATAATAACACTACGGGGTCTATACTCATACACAGCATGTCGCTTCCACAAATATGGTTGTCCTAAAAGAACATCACAAACTTGAAGGGAAGAAATATCACACAATACCTCATCTTTGAAGGGCTTGATGTCGTAGGGCATACGACATTGTTGCGGGTGCGGTGTCATCGGCAATTTCAACTGCTTGATGACCTCTACTAAGATCAAGTTCATCTGATTGCCAATATCAACAATGAAATGAAGTGTAGCCCATTTTACCCACATATGTGAGTGAAGGAGGTGTTCCCCTTCCTCTGGTTCGCTTGGATAGACTTTGGCAGTAGAGATAGTGGTGCTGGGTTCGGCATCGATAATCTGCTTCCCTCCTTCTGGATTTGATTCGAAGTCAAAATATGCCTCTGACTCGGAAGATTTCAGCTCGGCCACCAGTGACTAATTGGAGCGACATTCTTCGATGTTGTGCCAAGGGATTTTATGGTATTCACACCACTTTCCCATGTCCTTATTGAACTTCTCATTAACCTTATTGTATTGCTTCTTGGACTGGTTTTCTTGAGAGTGGCCATATTTTCTCTATCCCTTGTTTTGTGGGTTAGGGCCGCCTTTTCCTTGCTTCGACTATGAGGAGTTTGAAGATCCAAACTCTCGCCTCTTTTGCTTAAATTGTTTCCTGGTCTTGACAACATATCCATAAGCCGCACCTAATGATGTGATGTCCAAAAAATCCATTTCTGTTTGAATGTATCTATGGAGACAATCATGGTATTTGAGCACCAGATGTCGTTAAGATCCTTTGATACCCAATTTGGTGCACAAGGAATGGAAAATATTGGTGAAATCGGGTACTGTCGAGTCCATTTCCTGATTCGGCGTGGTCCATCTTGTGTATTGGTCCTTGTATCTTCCAATAGGATAGTATTGTTCTTTAATGGAATCCATGAAGGAATCCCATGTGGGGGAGACCACAAATATATCATATTACTCTATGGCCCTTTGCTTAGAGTAAGTATCCCACCAGTCCTTAACATGGGGGACGGCCTTGAGGAGTGCAAAAGAAATATTTTCCCCTTCAAAAAACTATGGACCGAAAACTACCCTTCGAGCAGATTAAACCATTTATCTACAACATCTGCATCTATCAATCCCTGAAATAACGAAATATCAAAATTTATTTGTACCTTGAAGGGGGTTTCATGGACGCTTGATGAAGATGCATCTCCGGTGGGTAGCCATCGAAGGATTTGTGCAAAGTTTTCCATCATTTTGTTCCTTTGTCGCGCAAGGGCTTCCTTGAGAAACATTTTAAAAGGATCTCCTGCTCCATCATATTTCTTCTCGTCCCCCATGGTTTGTTTTCAGGATCGGTGCAACCAATCTTGAAAAGGCTCGATTGGTTCGAGTCCCAACTTCTTGTACCCAGATCTTATCGGGGACATGCACGAAGAAAAATAATTGAAGAGTAGACCACTCTGATACCACTGATCTGGATTTATGAGCGGAACAAAATGATTAAAAGACTAAATACAATAACATGGAGATATGGAGAACAACAACAGATATCCAGTGAACAATAAATTCTATTGAATAAATAAAATAGGTTTAAATTGTAAAACTGCAGAACTGAAAACAACTTGCTCGAATGGTGGTAGCTATCTCTGAGAAGAGATGTGGCTACTACGCGCATCCGTCTGAGAAGAATGATTACAATGAGGCTCCAGAGGCCTTTTTAACATTACTCATGAATTCAAAAACCCTATACATCCAAAAACCTAACCCTAGGAGATGCAATGCCAAAAGTTATGTGGGCTCCGATGGGAAAGTTGGTACCTCAACTTCCTAGGGTCGTAAGTTTTGCATATGACCTCCGTTTTAGGTGTGTGATAGCTCGTTGGAAAGGTATTTTCTAGAAATAAACATTATGCCATAAAAATCTAACTTTATCTATAGTTTGGCTGTGACAAGCAAAAAAATATGCTTTAGGGCCCCAAAACACTCCTGGAAGTATAGAAGGATGTATTGATATGAAAAATTCCAAAATAAGCCAGTTGGATTAGGTGGGCGGCCACCAATCTCCACCTAGAAGATGTGCAGGGCTTCGAAGTGTAGAACCCACAATTACAAAGAATTACAAAAGAATGTGTTGAACTAAAAATTGTCAAGAGGAGCCAGTTGGAATAGGTGGGTGGCCACCAATATCCACCTGGATCAGAGATGGTGCTAGAATTTAAATGGAATCTCTAGTGGACACTAATCAATTCTTATGACTTTGGTTTATAGGATTCTTCACCTAATAGGTGAAACAAATTTACATGTTTTTAGAACTACAACCTCTATAAAAGTGAAGATTGGGGTATAAATTATACATATTTGGAGAGAGTGGTATTATTTTGCTAGGTTGCAATAAGAATATTTGAGTGCAAGATCATGTTGTGAAATTTTTTAGAGAAGCTAAGTGATTTTTCCATTTATTTGTCATTTCTAAAGGAGGGAGTCTTGTTGATTGAAGGAAGGTGACTTGGACAATCCTAAGAGAATACCACCCCTAGAATAATAAGCCACATCATAATATTACATCAATAATTTTAAAATACAGGAAAATGAAGAAATCTGGTATACAATATGTTAAGCCCTAATATTGGCTCATTACCCCTTAATTGGGGCATATTATATTAGTAATTTTATTTTATTTATGTCGGATTTAGGCCATTAGTTGTAATTATACCTCCTAGTCTCCTATATATACCAAGGAGACATTTTCATTTTGAATCATCTTGTACTTGAACATTTAAGTGGGGTAAAAGGAGGTTGCCCCCTCGAAGAGGCTCATTATCTGAAATTATCTCTTTATCAAGGTGTTGAGTATTTTTCCTAAGGTTTTTCTATGCTATATTGATGTTTGGTTCTTAACATATGGTATCAGAGCTCAAGGTCTTGGGGTTTCGCTGCTACATCTGAGACACAGTGGAATTTTCACTATAATTTTTTTTCTACAATGTTTCATAAGGAACGGCTTGGAGGATATTTAGTAGACAGATCAAGGTACGTTGTATTCAAAATTCACTTCCTGAGGCCTTATACTTTCATAGATACAACCTGTACAAGATAGGGTTCTGGAATCATCCTGAAATGAGTCATTGTGGAATTTTCGCTATAAAAAATACTTTGTAACTTTTCAGACCCTAAAATCTAGAGGCCATTTACAGAAATTAGTAAGGTATTTGTGGTAAAACATTCAGCTTCTGGGTCATCTTAAATTTGTAGATACACCTTGTGTAAGATAGGGTATCTGACTAGTCCTATTGACTAGTCTCCAGAAGGTGTTCCAGGTAAAACAATCATAACTTCTTGCTAGAGTATCCAAATTGAGTGGGACTGGTTTCATTGGATCGTGGATAGTCTGTAGTATTTTGGATGCGAGTTTAAGAATTTGATATCAATTATTTTGTCTGGGGCATGCTATACAAGTGATATCTCCTGGAAAGGCCAAAAATCGGCAAGTTGTGAGGAAGTTACCATAAATTTCACTTGGCACATCCAATTTTGATCAGACCTGTTGCATTGCAGAGAAGAAATATCAGAGAACTACCTAAAACAAAGTTTCATACCCAAAAGGTCCGAAACTTGGGAGATAGAACAGAATAAATATTGTCTAGCAGAACCACCTCAAAATCAAGATTCAAAAGTGATACTTGGCCAACATGCCACCAAAAAAGGGACCTTATACACCAAATGAACCTCCAGAAAATCCTAATTGGACTCTTGATGAAGGTGAATAAATGCGTAGGGACATAAATGAACTACAAAATAATATGGATTCACTGGAAGCTAAGTTGATGGATTCAATAGAAGCTAAGTTGGATACTAAGATGGATGGCTTAAAAGGGGAGATCATGGAAGTATTGAAAAATTTCGTAACAGAGAAGACACCCGAAAGTGAAAATGCATCCCATGAAATTCATGATGAGGACACAAGGAAGGTGAATTGAGAATGGAGAAACTCCAACTTCAGTTTGAAGACCAACCACGTTCCTAAGATTGATATGAGGAAGTTTGATGGCAAGGACCCAATCACATGGATACTTCAAATGGAGCAATTCTTTGATCTCCATAATATGCCACATACACAAAAGGTACTAATTGCTTATTCATATTTAGAACCTACTCAATTTTTCTGGTATCGATGGCTTTGTTCTCGCAAATCACTCGTCACTTGGACAATTTTCACAGAAGAAATGATAGCACACTATGAGGATACAAGGAGCAATACCTTCTTTAGCCAATTGATAAATCTCAAGCAAAAGGGTTCAGTTATCGA
>ML796732.1:126427-144084 GCA_009831015.1 Picea engelmannii
TGTAATTATACATCCTAGTCTCCTATATATACCAAGGAGACATTTTCATTTTGAATCATCTTGTACTTGAACATTTAAGTGGGGTAAAAGGAGGTTTCCCCCTCGAAGAGGCTCATTATCTGAAATTATCTCTTTTTCAAGGCATTGAGTATTTTTCCTGAGGTTTTTCTATGCTATATTGATGTTTGGTTCTTAACACAATAACACTTACCTGAATGGAATATGTGATCCAAACCAATTAAGCGGTAAGAGTAATGGGTTCTAATATAATAATAATGGCTAATGTATATAGTAGTAATGGGTTTCCTAATAATAAAAGAGATACAACAATGTGTTGCATTCAATGTAGGAGATATTTAAAGGAAAAGCATGGGGTTACTGGTAGCATAAGAAAAAATGGAACGAGAATGGTTCTTACAATAACAAATCCCTTGGGAAGAAAGGTAGATGCAAGGTTCCATACATGGAGCAAAGAAATATTTCAGTCTTTCCATGCTAGTAGGTGTAAGGCTTAATAGAATGTAATATCTATGCCAAATTTAAAGGAAAAGCATGGGGTTATTGGTAGCATAAGAAAAAGTGGAACTAGAATGGTTCTTATGACAACAAATCCCTTGGGGCGAAAGGTAGATGCATGGTTCCATGCATGGAGCGAAGAAATATGTCATTCTTTCCATGCTAGTAGGTGTAAGGCTTAATAAAATGTAATATATATGCCAAAAATTTGAAGCTTCATGAAATCTAAACTCTATGCCAACAACTTGAAGGCTTCATGGAATGTAGGTGCTTTGCTCATGATGGGTGTATGTATTATATTGAAAATATTTTTCTTGGTAGAACACATGGACTTGGTTACTCTATATAATCATTCATTATTGCATGGGCTATATGAACTATTACACCTTATCTAAAATGTTTTCTTTCATAGATGAATCAGTAATTTATGTTTCAAGAATCACAATATAAATTTAAGTCATTATTAATATAAATTTAATAATTCAAATATGAAATCATTTTTTTTATTGTTTTTCTTTATATTTTTTTAATATTTTGCTACACCACGTCATCCATATCGCATGTCAACTCAATTAAGTTTCTTCAAGATCAAGTCAAGGAAAATGAGATTTTTGAAGTTCTTGTTTGTATGGTTACTAAGTAACCATTTATTACTTATGGAAATCCATAATGGTCAGCATGCCATACATGAAATACATTCATGCAAGCAGAATCGAGTATGTGCATATCATTGAATAACTAGAATACCAACTCTAAATTCCTCCATTCTAGAATAAATTAGTGTAAGACATGTATGTTCTACCCCTTTATTCTTTGCTACCATATACTCTAGCTAATTTCATTATTTTTGTTTTAATATACAGAGGTTCGTCAAATATATGACAAACCCTCATAGTTTGTCGGCTATCCGATGAACCCTCCGACCTCAGAGGTGTCAAATATCTGACGAACCCTCCGACAGAGATATCCATCGGAGGTATGGCACCTCCATTGGATATACTATTTGGATGTCAAATATTTGACGTACATATTCGTAGGAAAGCCAACAAACCATCCGATAGATGTATCCATCGGAGGTATGGCACCTCCATCGAATATATTGTTTATATGTCAAATATTTGACGTACGTCTTCCTCAGTTATCTGACTCGCATTCTGACAAACCTAGGTCGGATATCTTGTTTCTCTATCGTATATTTGACGACAATATGTTCGTCGACTATCCGATGGAAAGATGTTCATCGAATAGCCGACCGATTCAAATAGATGAAATTGGTAACCACGTTTTGTTGGAGTACCGACAGAATTGCATTGACAAACTGATGTACTTCCATCGGATTTCAATTCAGAAGTAGTAGTGACTCCAATAGTCACTGAAGCATACACTTACAAATTTCATTTTTTTTGTGTCAAGTTCTGCACACTAAAGAGTGGGATATATAGAGAGTTAGAAAGTGTAGTGGTTGGACAATTGTGGCATTCAAACAAAGGTTGGCTCTAGTCATTTAAACTCAGAGAGAGAGCAACTTCGTCATTGTCTTGGAACTACAAAATCAAGCTTTGAAGCCAACAAACATTCTGACTTGAGGTGCTTGTTAAGGGATATAGCGCAAAGGGGTTTATAATTGGTTGTTGCATATAGTTTTCACCTAAGAGAAGACCATGCAACCATCAGAAGAGCAGAGGCTACACCGATAATAGAGAACTCACATAGCATTTGTTACACTAGACAACAGTGGTCATTGGTTGGTATATTGCAGACCTTATAGCCATAAGAAGACAAATCTCTTTGTATAAGACATAGACAAGAAGTTATCCTTATTTCATTAAAGGATACATGTTGGTGAACCGAGTGGACTATAAGTCCCTCATTTATAGATCATCTACCACCTTGAGAGATCCATCTATTACACCAGAAGTTGATATTTTTTTCCACCTTATACAACAAACATTTCCAATCATTTATTCCATACCTATTAGGTTTTAAGTTAAAACCAAGATACTTGAAGACTATGTCCAAATTGAAGGTTGTAAAGGATAACAAATCAGTCAAATGAAGTCTCATCTCTTCCTCCACATATAGAAAGTATATGGCTTATTTATGAAAGATTACCACTATTGACCCAAAATTTGGCCCAATGGATTAAAAAAGCCCACAAAGAGTTGCAAGTCTTGGAACAAAATATTGTCTCATTACTTTGCCTAATTATTACTTATGAAAAGTAATACAAAGGTAGGGAGGGGCCCCATTAAGAAGTGTTTCAACTTTGTTTGAAATCATATATGTGCCATATCTTTTGAGATAAAAATGGTTTGGGCTAAGTTTTTGGATGCATTCAATGGAAGCTATTCATATTTTTATATGACAAGGTTTTTATGTTAATCATGTAAGAATACTCCATTTGACATGATGGTTGGTTAAAAGTATGAGTCTTGGTTTCAAATTGGAATACAAAATTATGTTATAAGGCATTAATCGTGCATTGGGCTCAATGTGAAAATAGACCTAAAGAGTTGATAACTTATGGGTTTTTTTTAGAGGCACATTATGGTAATGATGGCATTGAGTTATACAATTTGGTATTGCATGTCCTATAGGATGTTGTATAAGTTATATCGACATTGTTTAAATTGGTTAAAGGTTTTTAACTATGTAATATATGCGCTCAGATATAAGGTTGACAACTTGTTATAGCGTGACTTTGATGTACAATATTGTATTATTTGTTATGGCATCGAGGTATTAAGTGAATTTTAACGTTACAATGCATATGGTAAAGTTCGAGACTATATGTTAGAATCTCATATGAGAGGTTCATAATACTATTGGTGTACATGCACATTTTCCATATTTTCCTACTATTCGGGGGGTTGCTATTTTTACTATGTATATTTATAGTAGGTATATTTTTAGCAGGTCGTAGTAACATGGAAGTGACAAGGATCAAAGTACACTTCACCTTGAATATTCCTCCTTATGTGGGAATATTCTCCTCCTAGACAAGTGTGCACTTCCACTATAGTTTAGATCAACATGCATGACTCAGTGTCAGTTATATCTTTAGTCACTTCAGTTGCGGAGTTTGGTTCAGCATGCATGAGTTGCATGAGTTTTTACGTATGCATGATTAACTCTAATATTAGCTAACTAACTCCACTTACTACTAGTCTTATTTTTGGAAGTCCTAATTCCAAAATAGCCAGCTCCATTTTTGGCTAGTTAATTCCACTTACTGCTAGTTTAACTTTGGATTCACATGTGCATGCACAAGGAAGCCCTAACCCTAGTGTGCACTTCTTCTCCCATGGAGAATTCTATATATATGTATCACTCTCTCAATGTAAACCAATTTATTCTAATGAATTTGATAGTTCATTCTCTCTTCTTTCTTTTTGGTCTCATGCTTGCAAGTCTTCTTTCTTCTTAGAAACTATATTATTGTGCTCGACAATTTAATTTCTTCTTTGCAACTAGTTTCTTGTGTGAGAATTTTTACATGGTATCAGAGCTTGTAAGGAGAAACACTAATTTTCTTTACATGGTATTAGAGCTTAGGAGCATGTAAGAAGAAACTAATATTTGATTTGCAAAGCATAGGTTGAGCTTGTAAGGAGAAGCACTAATTTTCTCTGCAGATGACAAAGGAGAAGCACATATTTCTTTGTAGGTGACAAAGGAGAAGAACATATTTTATTTACAAGTGAAAAATGATTAAATAAAACATAGAGAATGGATTAGCTAATATTACTGATCCTCGGACTATTCAATTACCCATTCAATTACTTTGAATGGAAGCCTAGATTGAGCTTCTACTAAAAGCAAAGGACTCTATAGGATTACAATGCAAATTGAATCAGATCCTACCTTTGTAATTGAGAAAACAAAGTATTTCAACAAGATGGATAAGAATATGGGATATTAAGCTTATCATTATATCTGGATCTACTTTTCCATGTAGAATCTACTTCCATACCAAATGAAGTGTGGACCACAATGAAGGGTCTATTTGGGAAACAGGATGAACTACGAGGACATGTGCTAGAGAATGAGATCATCTCAATGATACTAAGTGGTTTTGAGACCATATGAGACTACTTCACCAAGCATAAGTTTGAATCTTTGCAAAATCTCTCAGGAGTGAAGGACACAATTACATAGCAACTAACATAGCTAGGATTTTGTTTTACCAGGGGGGGGGGGTTTCTTCCCACTGGGTTTTCGCTCTTTACCTCATATTTTGTTTCCATAGTTATCTTGTACATGGGTATCTAACATGGCTACATATTTTCAAGACCCATCTATTTTTATTTTTCTCACCTCAGTTGTGCTTCAAGGGGGGTGTTGGTGTACATGCACATTTTCCACATTTTCCTACTTTTCAGAGAGAATGTTATTTTAACATGTTTATTTACAGTAGATCTATTTTTAGCAGGTGGCAGTGACATGGTAGTGACAAGGATCAAAGATCACTTCACCTTGAATATTCCTCCTTCCATGGGAATATTCTCGTCCCATGGAATTATTTCTTATGAATAATATCCCAAGTGGGGATTTTGTTTTCTAGTATTGACCAAGACAACAGTTTTCCTTTGACTGGACATTTCAGCTTCCATAGTTTCCTCCACCACCATTTCTCATCTTGTTGTACTGGTTCAATGCTTATTTGAATGTAACCTGCTTTTGGAGTATAATGCCTCTCGGATTACCATCCCAAATGAGTTCATCCTCTCCCTCAGTCAAACGGATGTTTCCCCTCCTAAGAGCAAGGACATAACGGTCCCAAAGAATAGCTTGAGGATCATTGAGTTCCAAGGATCTTCCCTTTTTCCAGCCTTGTTGCCATAGTTTTGTGTGGAGGGGATCGACGACTTGGGCAAGGTAGAACCACCCCCCCCCCCCTCGATCTAAGGTTGAGCATAGTTCATCTGGGAGGATGTGTTCTCTCAAACAGCCTGCCAGGGGTCTTGCCCAATAATGAGTGAGTTGTGAGACCCTACCTTCTAGGCTAAATTGTTACCAATCACATAAAAAGCACGTTGTACCACCTTCCACATTACTGAGATCCTTGATGTTCTGGTGCCAAGGCTTCTAATCCATTATAGTAAAGAGAGTGGGGCCACATACTTTAGAAGAATCACTTTGGTCCACAGGCTTGTTGTCAAAATTAATCACCATACTGATTTTTTCGCCAGAGATTTTGAAAACAGAAAAATGTTTTTTAAGCCCCATCAGCCCAAGGCCTTTGGTTTCACAATTTTCTCCCAGCGAACCCAGGGCATCACTCAGTTTTATGATTTCCCCCTCTAGAGATAAGAGAAGGACATTCTTCTTGCTTTTTCTAGAATTCCTTTTGGGATCCAAGAGAGGGACATCCAGTATGCAGGGATTGCTTCCAAAACCGACTTTATCAATACTGACCTCCCTGCCCTTGATAACCATTTATTGCTCCAAACTTGCAGTCTTTTTTTTAGCTTTTCCAAAAGCCACCTCCAGTCATTCTTCCTATAATCATTTGGTTTTAAGTGGAAGCCAAGGTACTTGAGGACATCTTCCAAATTCTGTGTTTGGAAGGGGAGAAGGTCTAAATAATGTTGTATGACCTCATCCCAAATCCGGGAGAAAAGTATATTGGGTTTTTATGCGTTAATTCTCATACCAATTGCAATTTTGAAAAGTGTGAGGCCCTCCGATAAAAAGTCTGCATCCCTCTTTGATCCATCGCAAAAGATTAGTATATCGTCCACAAAGAGTAAGGGGGTAATGTCCATCCCATTTGAGATTTTAATACCAGAGAAACGCCCACCCACCTTTGCCTTTGCCAAGTAACGGCTAAGGCCTTCAACTACAAGGAGGAAGAGTAGAGGAGAAAGGGGGCATCCTTGTCATATTCCTCTTTCCACTTGAAAAAAAGCAGTGGAAGAACCATTGAGTAGAATGGATAAGGAGACCATGTTCAAACAAGACATTATCCAGTTGACAAAAACCAGTCCAAAGCCCAGGTGAATTAGAAGCATTATGATATATAACCAATTTGCCCGATCAAAGGCTTTGGATAAATCTATTTTAATCATGGCTTCTTTTAGCTTCTTTAGTTTAATGTTGTGCAGTCCTTCTTGTGCTACTTCGATAGCCTCATGAATCTGTCTGCCTTTGACAAAGCCAAATTGTTCCCCAGAAATGTGTTTTGAGAGAATTACCTTTAGCCTTCTACTAATTACCTTTGAGATAATCTTGTACAAACAATTACATAGGGAGATCAGCCAGAAGTCTCCAAAGCAGGACGGGTTGTCTGTCTTAGGGATCAGTGCTATGACAGTAGCATTGATTAGGTTGTGAATATGACCTCTCACCCTCAATTCTTCAATCACCCTCAATAGATCAGATCCAAGAATGTCAAATCACCCCAAATAGAATTCAATAGGCCAACCATCTGGGTCAGGACTCTTCCCTTTTTGGAAAGAATGTAAGAATTATGTCATCTCTTTTTCAGTAACCATGGTCGTTAAGGATCCAACTTCATCCTCTTCTACAAATCTGGGGAAGAGTTGGGCCACCTTAATAATTTCAGCAATGGATGTCTCCTCCTAAGCCTTAAAAAGTGCCTTAAAATGATTGGTGCTCAAATCAGCTAGTTCATTGAAAATTGTTACTTCCTCCCCCTTCCGATCCCTTAGGCTCCAAATGGTGTTGGCCATATTCCAACCTTTGGCAAAGGCTTGGAAGAATTTTGTGTTTTCATCTCCACAAGATAGCCACAACGCTCGACTCTTTAACCTCCATTATGCTTCTCTTTCTTCCAGGATGACCCTGCATTTTTTTTCCTATCCATACAGGTGATCTTTTGCTTCCTGGCTATAGAACCCCCGTCCTATCCCATCTTGTAGTTCTGCTAGTTCCAAGTCAATATCCCTCAGATGTTGATCATCTTTTAGTTGCTTCTCTCTAGCCCAAGTTTTAGTTGCTTGTTTGAGTCTTTGGAGGTTCTCAACAAAAAGTATTGTCGTTGGGGTTTGGGTTTGTTCTGGTAGTTTCACCCATAATTCCCTAACTAGATCAAGAAAGGTTGGATCCATGAGCCAACCCTCAAATAATTTGAAGGGGCTTGACACCCTACTAGATTTTGTCCTCAATTCGAACAGAATCAAAAGATGATCTGATTCTCCCCCATACGTAACCCATTTTCGTACTAAAGCATAAGAATCCAGAAGATCATATGTCAATAAGAATCTGTCCATTCGTTTGGCCACTGAATCTAACCCAACCCGTCTGTTACACCAGGTTGGAGAGATTTTTTGGGGTTCCACATCCACTAGCCCCACCTGGTCCAGGAAATTTACAAAGAAATTGTTTAATGGGTCTGGAGCATCTCTAGGTCCTCAAACCTCTAAGGCTCCTAATGAGAAAGTGAGGTCTCCACCAAGTAGAAAGTCCTTATGCTTAAACCATTCACACTCGGCTATTGAGTTCCAATAAATTTGTTTATCCTGGTGATGACCATAGATGTTTATAACAATTAAGTTGTGACCCAAGTCTATCGAGTAGATAGTTAGTCTAATCCCCGAGATAAAACCCTAGACAGTTTCTAGTTTGCAGTTACTTTTATTCCAACCAGTGGACAAACCCCCCAAGTAGCCTCTAGCATCTATTATTGCAAACATCCATCCCAGGAGTAGTGTTTCCAAGGTCTTAACCACTGATATGCTATCCCCTTGAGTTTCTTGCAAAAGAATGACCTCTAGCGAGCATTTTTCAACCAATATTCGTAAGGATGATTTTTTAGTGGGATTTGCCAACCCCCGGCTATTGAAAGAAAGGAATTTCATGAGGTAACTCCTTCCAGGGGAAGCTTTTCTCTAAGCGCCCATTCGATTGAGGATTTTTTGTTTGATGCCAGGTCAATTCTGGCCCGATCTTGTGCTAGATATAAAAGTGATTTCCGACCCCTTCCTTTACCCACCGAGTGCGACCGGGGTAGTGGCCCTACCTCCGACTATCTGTCAAGAGAGAGCCACTTTGCAGGATGTCCTCCTTGACCACCGATCTACTCCTAAGATGGTAACAGACTCTATTGCCTTCCGAAGAGGAGTCTGTTGAGGCTGAGGGTGTAGAAAAAGTGGAAGGGAGGGTGGAAAGATGTGACGTTTCCAAGGACATTGGAGAGGGGGTTCCTGTAGAAAGGAATGGTGCGTCGCCAGCTGGAGTGGGAGGCAATCTGGTAGATTTTATAACCACAGTCAACATTGAAGCTCCCAGCCCCTCCGAGTTTGTGTATGGTGTGACCAACAAGGGTGAAAGAACCGACGAGGAAAAGGAGAAGGGACAATGGAGAGAGGCCAGTCTGACTAAGGATTGAGTCTTCCCTCCCGTAGTAAGTGAAGGAAACATAGAATTTACAACCGGATCTAAAGACTCCAAAGATGAAAAAGAAGATACTTCCAAAGTTGAAATACCTGTAAGTTCTTGATCAAGAAGGAGAAGGCTTTCCAAAGAAGGCGAAGAAAACAGACCAACTGTTGAAGGCACATCCTGCCCATCTCCCTGGTTTCACCCGCTCCTCGAAACCTGTCCCGCCATGCGTACAAATGAAATAGGTTGTTTCTCCTTTCCTTTGGTTTCCCCGGCATCCATTTAATGTTCCCATTTCTTTCTCAGAGGAGAGGAGGAGGAGATTTTTCCTTTTTCCATCCGATCTTTGCCCTTGAATGGTAGGGGGAAATTCACAATACCATGCCCATAGACGTGGCATCTATCACACCTAAAAGGGATTCCTTCGTAGTCCAGGGTTTGTACAAAGGCCCCGGCTGCAGATTTGATGGTAATCTCCTGATATAAACCCTTCTACAGACTAATCTGGACCAGAATAAGAGCCATTGTCATGTAACCTGTAACTTCAAAAGACATATCATCTTCTAGATATATGCCCAAAAGGTTTCCAATTGCCGCAAAATGGTGTGTATTCTAGAATTGCATCGAAAGGCCTGGGAGCCTTACCCAAATGGGTTCCTCGTCAATCTGTTCTCGCTTCGCATCAAAATTTGGCATCCAACATTTGAGAAGTGTAGGGGTGTCTACAAAGCTCCATACCTTCTTTAGTACCCAATCCACATCATTCGAGGAGGAGAAGACAAAGGCAAACCACCCTCTAGTAAGTAGCCTGATGTGGGGCATCTTGGAGATCTCTGGTAACCAGAAACTGGTAACCCAGTTTTTGAGGAAATCCATACCCAATTTTTTTCCCCTGACCCTTCCCACCACTACTCTTTCTGTGAAGTCCAAGACCCTATCCATGGCAACGTCCTCACCGAAGACAAATCGCTCTGAACCAATCCTTTCCCTAACACACCTAACAACTTTTGATTGTCGTCCTTCCGAGCTGATCTGAGATTTGTTAGATGTTTCCCCCTTTTGTGAATTATTGGCGTGGATTCCCTTCTTAGGCTCAATGGAAGTATCAGTCGGTAAAGAAGAGTCGACCTCATAGACTGTGACCCTAGGTTCCATATCCCCAACCTGCTTGGATTCCACCAGGAAGTCTGATGGTGAAAAAACCTTCGTGGCGGTGAAACCTTCTAAAACCCCGATAAGTCGCTCAATAAATTGGGTCTCAAGAAGGTCCGAGAATGTTGGGCTATACCCAGAGGATAGCTCCCCCACGAAAAACCCTAGTCTCCCTTCGAAACCTTCTAGTGGCTCAATGTAAAAGGAAAGTTTCCCACCCCATCCTTCAGAGTATATTGAACCATCTATAGGTGGCAGCTGTTGTTTTGAAGAGGAAGTCAAACCTATCTAGTCTGCCACTAAAAACCCCAAACCTCCTAGCTCCTCGCTTCATGGAAAAAAACTATTGTTGTCCCCATGACTTGTGAGCCTGGTTTCAATTAATTCACCTAACCCACCTGTCACCTGCTAGGCACTAGCTAGAATGCCTCTGGACGACAATGTCAAAGATGGTGAGGTGTGCCCCACAAAATCTGAGGAAAAGGAGGTGTCCTTGTCATGTAGTGACTCCATGCTTCAGTAAAGGGCCCAAACTGCATCGACCTTACTCTGAAAACTGTGGTAGTCGCGTGGTCTGTGGTCACTTCTAGACTAACAGAACCAATACCTGCTCAAATCGCCTCCACCATTGTCACAAACCCTCATCCGACCCCCAATTCTCTCATCTTGGATTGTCCAATTCCCTAACATAGGCATGAGGTATGTTATATGCAACTTCTACCATCACCACTTCTTATTTGTTGTTTTTCTAAATTTCTTAATTCAGAAATTCCCCTTAGGTGCATTCCATACAAAATTTGAAATGGAATTAACCCTGTGATTCTATTAGGTTAATCATTATATGAAAACTTTGTACCTGCAAGTACTTGATCCCACTGCTTGGGATGATCACCTACCAGACTCCTCAAAATATTTCCCAAACTTATATTTACCACCTATGTTTTCTCATCAATCTGTGGGTGGTATGTTGAATTGAAATTGAGATTGGTTCCTAACTTTCTCCATAGAGTTCTCCAAAAATGGCCCACAAATTTTGTGTCTCTGTCAGAAACAATACTTTTTGGTAATCCATGCAATATGACTACTTATTTAAAGAATAAATTTTCAATATTAGTCACATCACTCGTCTTTGTGAGCGCAACAAAATGAACCATTTTTTAGAATCTATCAACAACAACATAAATTGAATCATTACCTTTCCGAGATCTTGGAAATCCTAACACAAATTCCAGACTTACAGAATCCCATGGTTTGCTTGGAATTGGCAATAGTTGATACAATCCAACATTCTAACTTTTTCCCTTAGCATGTTGACATACCCTATATCTTCTTGTTGGCACCCAAAGTTTTGGGTTCAATTTTGCACACGCACAAACGAAGTTATGCACGCTCATTCCATAGTTTTGTGCATGCCTAAGGAAATGTGTGAGAAATGACATAGAGTGTGCATCCAACCCAGTTTTGTTAGTTGCACGCCAAGATTAAAGACTACCAAATGCATGCCAATCAGAATTTTGTCAGTTGTGCCAGAAACTAAGAAGATGCCCACTGGAACAAAGAAAGGAATCATCGGGAAATATCCCCAAATGATTATTCCCAACAACATTGGAGGGCATGAGACAGGTAGAGTATGAGTTGGCTAGGAAGTCAAGATTGTCATTGATACAATAAGTCTACAAGGAGCACTCGTAGACACTAGAAGCATGCGAGGCAGTTTTGTTAGACAAACGAGTGGAGCAGAGAAGAAAAATACAACACTTCCCATCAAAGAAAGTTATGAAAGGAATCTCTAATATTAGAAATAGGACTAGCTGATGAGACTAGTTAGATATTGAGGAAAAGAGATTCATTGAGAATTTAGTATCGGGCTCGCTCTGAGCCTGTTGTAATACTGTAATGTTTTTAGTATATTTCTATGTTTGTGTATGTCTGAGTGTTAAGCAAAGGTGCATTGCGCAACATGTTGTAATTTCGAGGATTTATATAGAGAAGATATGGTTTATGGTTGTTATATGTATCTCTCCTATGCAACATATATCTCTATAGTGTTGAAATGATTCTCGTAATAAAGATGTAATGGTTTTGACCATTCAGTGTCTATCATGTATGAGATGAATATGTATGTGTATTGTTTTAATTCTTAGTCCTAAATAATCTGTCAGGTATGAGCTACATGGAAGCCAATATTGATGCCTCTTCGTGTGTTTATCCTTCATCCCTGTCATAATACCTTATGGTCTATGTGATCCTCTCTTCATGTCGGTGAGACCTTCCTCAACCTTGGTCGAGGATTGATATGTTGATGCTCTCGGGTTTTTGTTGGACAACATGAATGAACCATGGGTCTAAACTCCCAGCGTTAAGAAGGACGCATGCAAGCGTGGATCAAAACGCCCAACAAATGGTTCCATTATCTAGACCTGAAAGTCTTGTCGAGAACAATGAAAGCAAGAAATGAGGTGGCATCCATCACTGGAGGAAATTCAAGATTGGGTCAAGGCAAAAGAAATTGAGTTTTCCCTGCTAGAGACTCAAGGATTAAAGGTGAATGCAAAGCAATTGAAAGACATCTATCTTTACTCAGATATGCATGAGCTCTTATTTGTTGAATTTCCTTGTCTGTTGCATGAATGGATAAAAAGGAAAGCTGCTACCAATTCTCTGGTGTGTCCCTTGGAGGACTCGAGTTATCAACCTCTGGTTTGCTTGAGTAAAAGAAGGTTATATTGTTGAATTCACTGTGGAATACACTGATTCTTTCAATGAGGCAGAAAGAAAGTTTGCAAAAGGACCAAGAAGGTGGATGCTGGAAGAAATTTTTCTTTGGATAAAAATGTTGTTCATGGAGAAGGGGCTAATGTGCATGGAGACCAATCAAATGGCCGAGTAAAATCCCCTAGCATGGGGGGGTTGCAAAGACAGGGAAAAGTTAGAAAGGAGAGAAGATAGATCCGTTAAGGAGGATCCATAAATTATCGAGATGAGGTGAGGTATGGAATGTACCTAGAAGAGCAGAGGAGAAAAAGAGCCAACAGGAATGTAAGAAAAATTGAGAGAAGATGAAGAGTGGAAGAGAAAGGTGGAAAAGAAATAGTCATGAGTGGGAGATGAGGGGTCGGGTCCAACATGAAAAGAAAGAAACTGCACCAAGTGGTAGTGTGGGAGTGCATGTTGTGTCCTAGTGGAGCACAAACAAAGATAGGCCCACAAAGATGCATGGCATAGAGGATATGGTATCCAATAGGGATATCGGTAGTGATACTAGTATGGACTTAGTTGACGAAGTCCGCACTCCTTGGTTGTTGCAGAGTGTTGCAACCTTAACAAAAGAGGAAGTGTAGAGAAATGATGTGTTGATAAGAAGAGAGGATGGTACAGAGAGTAGTAGTGTGCTTGTTGGAGAGGGTGATTACACGCAAAGTGGAAGTGTACATATTAGATCAAGAGACAAATCATGGTTGTGTAGTGCGCAGGTCAGCCTGGAAGACAGAGTGCACATTTGTGTTGAACAGTCAGGATAGGAAGGTAGAGCGCAGAGTGTTGGTGCGCCAAAAGAAGAGGAAGATGGAGGCTCCCCTAGTGGTGGGTAAGATAAATTGACAATAGTAGATGGTCTTACACAACTGCAAGTAGATGGACTTNTTTGTACCACCCCACTTGTTGATCCAAGAGGATATCCACATGGAAAATTCCTACTTTGCACACCATGGGACAAATAATTAAAATGGGAAAATTCCTACTTTGCCACTTTTTGATGTGGGAATTCAACCCTTTGCATTGTAAAGGAGAGTATATTTGAAGAAGAGAATAAAGCGGTTCATGGATTTTATGATCCCGGAGACATAGACATAAGGTTATGGTGAACTCCGTTAACAACTCGATGATCTCTTGTCTAATGTTTTCTTATGCATATTTTCATTTCCGCAATTATGATTATTAAATGCATTAAGCAATGGATTATGGGCCTAACAACACATTCACCAAGATAATATTCAATTTGGTTTCAAGCCTTCATAAATACATCTTTCCACCTATGATGCAATCAAGTTCAATAGATCTGAATTGTAAATCTAACCTTTATTAAGTCGCATAGAACCAAAACAAGATTGGTATGAGTGTCACCCTAGTTTCCTATTACTTATGCATTTTTAATCAAGAGGAAAACACAATAGACATGGAAGAGATTGGAGTATAAGAAAGAGAACAAGGAGAGACGAGTGAAGAAGAAGTTGAAGTCAACAACACTTTACCCCAAGAAAAAGTGGTGTGAAAAATTCCAACCCCTAGTAGTCAGAGAAGCAGAACTAGCCCAAGTTTGAAGATGGAGAATCAAGACAGTACAATGAGACTACCAGTGTTCCATGGAATGAGTAAGGATGATGCAAAGTAACACTAGTTTACATGTGAAGCAATCTAGTTTGTAAAGAGAATTACAGATGAAGCAATCAAAATCTCGTAGTTGGAGACCACTTAGAAGGACAAAGCCTTGACTTGGTATATGAAATATAAGGCTACTACGCTAGTGGGACACGCAAGGTCTCTGACCCAGATCAAGCAAGATTTACTTAGGGAATTCCAGAAGCCTGAGTCAAAATCTATATGTGTTACTGAGATAAAAGAGATGAAGCAAAAGGAATGAGAAACTATCTGGAATTATGACCAGTGATTTAAAAACTTATTGGATAGGCTAACATTCCAAATATAGGATGTGTAGTACTAAGAATGGTTTATTGTAGGTTTACTCCCCCATATCTAAGTCCCACTCACCCAGTAGAAGGTGACAACCTAGGCAGAGGCAGTCAAAATCATGATGCGCATGGAAGCTACACCTGGATGTGCAAAGACATCGGTCGGGTTGGCGTAGGTTCAGTAGTAACTAGCCAACTTGATGATGCAACTTCAATATATGACGAAGACTAAAGTCGTGCGTGAGCACGTATGGTGTACCACTTGTTTCTTTGAGGGGAATCGAAGAGACAAGTGCCCTATCCTTCCAAATTATGTGGTGATGGGCCAAGTTCATTTCCATCTAGGAAGACATAATGGTGTGAAATATGCATACAGTGGGGCTAAGTGCCACCTCACTTACCAACTTTGTAGAAGTACCAGACAACGACTCATACTCCATTTTATAAGTTCTGTAAATCCGTTGAGCATGATGTCAATAAATTGCACTCCCTCCAGATAATGCAAGACAATACCCGCAATGCATTCCAAGTAAAAGAGGAGAAAAAATGGGGTGAGCACAGGGGCATAGAAAGAGGCAGGTACCAAGGAGGTTCTGAGGTGGACATGGGCATGATTGTGGCCGATGAAATGGCGAAGGGGGAGGTAGACCCCCCACATGTTTTAATTGCAGTGAGATTGGTCATGTCTCACGATTTTGTACCGAACTGCACATGCTCTATGCATATTGTTATAGTCCTCAGCATGTAACCGAGGATTGTATCGACTTATTAAAGAAGTGGGAGGACAAGAAGACCAATTGTAACATGATGCATATTGAGCCATGAAAGAAAAAGAAGAAGAGTGAGGAGGTTGAATTCCAGGTAGTAACCTACAAAGGGGAAAATACAAGAGCAAACTTCAAGCATGGTGAAGGCTTAGGTCAAAATTCAGATAGAAAGATAAGGAAGGCACCTCATCCCCCTCCAAGGTTTGTTGTTGCTTAGTAGAAGTAGTTTATGTGTGATGCGCAGAGAGCACTTGAATAATAAAGAGGGTGTGACGAGCTACAACGTGCCACTTGGAGGTCTCTTGAAGAGGCTCGGATCCAAAAAGAAGTTTAGAGGCTACACAAAGGTTGTTGGAAGAGGATGGATCTGTGAAAAAGGTACAATGGGTGACGCAGAGGTCATTGGACAAAGCTTGCGTGTGTGAGGAATTTCAGCCCATGACACAAAGAACTTTGGAGGAGGCTTGTGTGAACGAAGAAATACATCGGGCAACCCAAATATTGATAGAGGAAGCTTGCAGATAGATTGAGATGCACACATTACTAGCGGGAAAATCCCCTATAACTATACCAGGGTTTAGGATATAGACATAGCAAATGACCTCCTAAAATTCAATCTAGTTTCTACACTACCCCAAACATACCAAAATAAATGAACAGAAAGCAGTTGAAGAGAAGATCAATAATTATACCTTTTATCCAATATCTGGTGATGATCTCCTCAAGCTCTGTAGCTCCAAAGGCTGCAAATATCCTCCCAAAGCTGACCTACATCAAAGACTAGGAAAACAAGGCTACAAGCATCTATTTATATTCATAAATTAGGGTTAGATATCAAATGTTAGGTATAAATCAAAGAAAAGACACAAAACATCATCATTTGGGACAGGGAAAAGATATTCTTTTATTCATTAATCAAAGACTAAAACTTACAATCCTCGCAGGCCACCGTTCTGCGAACCTGGTATGGGCTCCTCTTTACAATGCTCCAAGTACACCTTCAATAAGCCTTTTCTCACAATCTACTAATCACCTCAAGGAAAGGGAATGGATTGAATGGAAAAAAACGACTGAAGAGGGAATGTTGAGGCAATAACTCACAAAAGGTTGCAAATGCTTGGGAAAGGAAGGGAATGGAAATTGGGTAGAGTTTCATCGTTCTAGTGCTTGGTTGTCGAATGAGACCGCAAGACCTCCTTTTATATGACAAAAGGATGGTTATTCGGTTGGGGGATGGGCTATACCAGGTGAATTGGTTAGAAAACCTTCAATAACCCGTAAATTTCACTGAATTCCTTACATATTTTTAATTTTTGAAACTTTTGGAGGTATACACGGGTTGTTTAGTGTGCAACAAGCATATGTATGCAGTATTTCTAGCATGCAACAAGCGTATGTACATGGGAAGTAGTGGATCAGGGCGTGTACATGCTTTAAAAATTGGTATTTTAAGTAGAGCTCCTCAACAGTGATTTGGCAAATTATGCAAGTAAGAAGGACAAATGACATGTATGCATGAGTAGGGAATTTTAGGGTTATAACAGATGCCCCCTAATGTATGAGTTCAGAAGAGAAATTGATGGTTGAAATACTGATCCAGGTGGATATCGGGGGCCACCCACCTTTTCCAAATGGCTCAAAACAGTTTTCTGTCCATTTTGGCAATTTACTATTTTTAGCAAGTTTTCACTTCCGGGGCCATTTTGAGGGCCTAAATGAAGTTTTTTCGAGATCAAGGTTCTCAATGATAGCCAAATGCATGATTGAGCCCCCAAAATGAATCTCCTCGATGATACCTTTCCAACGAGCTATCACACGCCTAAAACGAAGATCGTATGCAAAAGTTACGACCCCGAGAAGTTGATGCACCAACTTACCCAAATGGGGCCCACATGACTTTTGGCGCTTCATCTCCTAGGGTTAGGTTTTTGGATGTCTAGGACTTTTGGCATTCCCGATGATTGTAAAAAGGCCTCCAGAGCCTCATTGTAACCATCTTCTTACGAATGCGAGTAGCCATCACATCTCTTCTCAGAGATAAGCTACCACCATTCTAGCGAGTCTTTCACTCTGTATTTTTACAGTCTCTGTACATTTCTTTGATTAATAGAAATCGTGTATTATTGTATATTTGTGTTTATGGTTGCATCTCTGATACATTTCTGTTATATTATTGAATATCTGCAAT
>ML796732.1:146490-178859 GCA_009831015.1 Picea engelmannii
TATTACTGTATATCTGTGTTTATGGTTGCATCTCTGATACATTTCTGTTATATTATTGAATATCTGCAATATCTCTGTGCATTTCTTTATTATATCTCCGCTCTCATTTCGTGCCGAAAATAATCTGGATCAAATACATTATAACATCTTCACCAATGCACAAAATCGAGTGAGCCCGAGACAAGATTTCGGGAGGTGTTGTCTACAAAACAACAATTGTCTCTCTGAGGCGGGCATACCCATGCTTGGGATGAACTAAATCATGGCTTCTAATCAAATACACTACAGATCCATGTCATATAACTATATAAAGTGTATTTGCAAGCAATACACAGTGGATCTACATCTCAAAATCAGTCGAAGATATACAAGTACAGTATGCATCTTCAAGAATCTAGTGACGCATGTGGCTGGAGATGAAGTCTTCATAGCTCGAGCAATGACTTCAAGATCTTCAAAAATCAGGTAGGAGTACAATGGGAGTGTAGGACTCACTACTCTGAGGTCTTCGACAATCCATCGGGAAAAGACTGGAGGATCTCGATGATCGGGAAAAGAACTTCGTTGATTTCGAATCTGGACTTGACTCGACTCTAAGAATGGCTGACTCATGAAAGTCAAGAAAAAAACTATAGAAAGGTTGACTCGGTTTGATTAAGACTTCCCTTGAATAGAAGCATGAAATATTATCAGACTCAGGTAGCATGACATTGACATAAGTTTGTGATGCAGGAGGTAACGCAAACTCTCCATATGTTTGGAAGAGTAACCAAATGGACGATGACACAACTCTATGTAGTGAGAACAACTTCCTAAGGTCATACTAGATCACAATGCTTGACGAACAAATGGAAGGATTTTCTTTGTCCGACGGCGACTATCTTTGTTGCCGAAAAAAGAATGTATATTTCTCGTCCCCTCTTTTTGGATTTTTTTTTTTTTTTGGTCTTTTTCAATTTTTAAAGAGCTTGAAAAAGAATAAAATAATGCTACGTTACAGAGGAACGAGCTTTGTGACAAGCAAGTTGGTTCTAAGCGCATGGAACATATTAATGCTCAGGGAAAGGAGACATGTGCAAGATAAAGACACTCGAGAAAATTCCTCCATGGATCAAGGTGTCAGATCGCAGAGGCAAGAAGTGTTGCAAGGCTTGCGTATAAGGAATGCTTCAAAGGTTCAGTTGAGAGAAACATGGAGCCGGCATTAGGCCAAAGATGCAAAGATGGGACCCGCAATATTATTAAGCATGACACAGTGAGACCCCTTCTGTGTAAATTTTTACAAGCCCAGAGAAGGTAAGCTCGATAGTTTTTTCACGTTTTAGAGAGTTTGAAAAAACGCAAAAGAAGACTCAAAGGAGTACCTTTTTCGTAGTTAGTCCAATCATCTCGAAAAGGATTAAATTTGCATCGAAAATACGTCTTTTCAAAACCCATTTAACGAGTGTCACAAAGACAAGATCACTCGGAAATCTTTTCGATTTTAAAGAATCTGAAAAGAGCTTAACTATGGACTCACGACCTTTTTCTAAGTTTAGTCTCCTTAGCCCTAAAAAGTATAAAATCAACTAAGCAGAACTCTCTCGATGAAACGAATCTCCCGAGGCATACCTTTTTCTACTATAATCTACTCGCTAGAAAAAGGGTTAAACTCGTGCCAATAGATGTTCTTCTGAACCAATTTAACGAGTGTGAAGGAACAAGGTCACTCAGCGATCTTTTCAATTTTAGGGAGTATGAAAAGAGCTTAACCATGGACTTTAGGGGGGTTCCTTTTTCATAAGTAATCTCCAGGGCCAGAAAAAGGTGATAAACCAAAACCAAGGAGAATGTTCCTTTTTTGAAAATTTAGTCCCTCAAGCCTGAAAAAGGGTTAAACTTATGCTTCAGAATACTCTTCTAGCGAACCGAAGTTCCTATAGCATACCTTGCCATCCGGACTGAAAAAGGGGTAAACTACCAATGAACAGATGTGCCTTCAAATTTGAGTTTAGCGAGCGTGAATGGCAACAAGATCGCTCGACAATCTTTTAAATTTTAGAGAGAGGGCTTAAAGAAGACTCAAGAGGGCTACTTTTCTCAAGTAATCTAGACGAGATCGAAAAGAGTAAATACAGTCTCGTTGGATGTTGCTTTCGTAATTTAAAGTGATATTGAAAGACAACTAAGCGTGCTCATTAGGGAGTCTCGAGGTTAAGGCCAAGAAATATGAAGACGAAGTATGAGGGTTCGACAAAAAGTAATGGCGGGAATAAGAGGACTCTCATGCCTATGAAGTACTTCGACATGGGTACCAAAAGACAAACAAGGCTCTAAGTAGGATGCCCATGGAAGGAAGGCTCTACCACATAAAGTACGACACACTTATCAGCAAGGAAGATTAGTGTAGCAATTCAGTGGGGTCGATCCTAAGGCCAAATGAACCAAGAAACAGATAATGAAAAATTCAAGTAGGGAAAAACCTAACCTGTATGCCAGTTTCGACGTCAATACCTGTCAAAACGAATCGATACGATGAACAAATGTCAAATAAAAATGTCTCCAAGATCTTATATATAAGGCCAATAACACTCATCCATAAGTTAATAAATCTAATATAGATAAAAACTTCAGAAAAATAAGAGGTGCTACTAAATACAAAACTTGAAAACAGCAAACCTAGACTGTACAATATGTACAAGGTACCACACATCCATACGACTCATGCATGCTAGTGGTTCAGGTAGAGCACGTTGCTAGGCTCTAACCAAGAGTCTCTTCGGTAGTCAACCTAGAAAGTCTCCCAATAGGGAAGAAAGCATAAACCACAGTGTAAGTCTTCCCACGATGTAGAAACTGTAGTCATGGATTCAAGGATAGCCTCATTCAAAGGCAATTCAAAATCCAATAAATCACGCAAACGAGGAGGGTTGACAGTCCCAAAGGGTGAAACAAACTAACCATATTCCATATGATGATTAATGTTCTGGTCAGGACTAGTAGAGTCTATCAGTGAATAATCACAAGCACGAGGGCTTGAGGATCTACAAATAGTCAAATCAGACTCTGAAGAAGACTCGATGTCACTTGGACCAGGAGGGGGAAGCAAGGGCTCCCATGCCCCCACTGGATAAACCAATGGATAAATTTTTAAGACCAAGTCTAGAGAAGGAAAACATGAGTGAAGAAGTTCCTTCTCATGAGCAATTGAACACCCAAGATAAGATGCCACCTAATTTACCCATGGCAAGGTAGAGTCTACATGAATACTAGGAACATATAAAGGGGTATCCTAAACTAACGTCGAATTAGGAGGGTGATTATCAGATGCCAACTAGTCGATAGTGAAAATGCCTCCATTGTGATGGAAATGCATCACTTGAAAGAGCATAGACACCACACCGTTCATAGCATATACATAATCACACCCGAGAAGCATATTGAAATCTAACGAGCCTTGCACCACTATAACATCGAAAAGGAAAGTCTTCCCACCTAATGAGATAGGTAACTTTAGAAGAACCCCCAAATATTCACTAGGATGTCTGTCAAAAGCCAACAACTCATGCGATGAAGACACAAGCTCGAGAGAACCCGAAGCTTGCTAAGCCGAAGAGGATAAAATACTTGTAGAGGCTCCTTCATAAAAAATACAACGATAAATGTTTTTTGAATTAACTTCAACCCTTATTTAAAAAAGTGTATAAGAAGGAAGGTGAGGCTCAACAAGGTCATTCCAATCAAAGGAAACCATCATAGGACTTGGAGGGGGTGTGCTTGAAGTGAGAGGAATACCCCCTTGTTATGAAAGTATAGAACTGGAAATGCTAAAAACATAGTCGGTAGACACATGAATCCTCAAGAGAAGAGTGGGATCAACCAAAGATTGCATCAGTGTGACCACTTTTGTAGACTCGAAACTCTCCAAGAGAAGAGTGGGATCAGCCAAAGATTGCATCCGCACGACCACTTCCTCAACCACTAGTTGAATAGGCTCCAAGACAACATGGTCTGAAGGTGCATCACCCCCCAAAAAAAGAGTGGGGTTGGTCGAAGATTGCATCGACATGACCACTTCATTAACCAAAGATTGAATAGGTTGTGAGGAGAACTTAAAAGACTCACAATCAGAAGAGCTTGCAGATAGGGACCACAATATTCGTGCCTCTGGAATGCCAGGGCACGTATGAGTAAGCTGATCTCCCTTGCAAAGATTACAAGGGAACTTCGTCTTACATCCTATCCGTCTAGGTTTCTCAACGGAATCAATACCCACAGCATCACTAGCAGTAGTTGGTTGAACATCTCCAACATGACTTGCAGAGGTTGTTGATTGGTTGATAACATGACTCACAGAGGCTACAGACCTATTACAAGTATGACTAGCAGTGACTGGACGTTTTACCCAGCATGACTTACAGAGGTTGGGTGCTTTCCCCAAACATGACTCGCATCGGTGTTTGACAACTCTCCAACATGATGAGCAGAGGTTAGTTGTTGAACTCTAGCATGACTTGTAGGGACTAGGTTCATGACCTAAGCATGACTTGCAAAGACTGGGTGTTGGTCTTCAACATGACTTGTAGAGGTTGACGACCTATCTCCAACATGACTAGCATAGGTTGGTTGTTTTCCCCCTGCATGACTTGCATAGGCTGGGTGTTGGTATTCAACATGACTTGTAGAACTTGATGACCTATCTCCAACATGACTCGCAGAGGTTGGTGATTTCTTCTTCCTATTCTTCCTCTTTCTATTTCGTTTAGACTGTCAGTTACTAGTAGCTATACTTTCACCATAGAAGGCAGAAGGAAGAGGATAAGACTTTGTTAACGAAGGAACGTCAACATGATGCCCATGAAATAAGGTGCTTTACTGAGAAGCATCAAGAGCATTCAGGACATTTGGAATGGTACCCAACCAAACCAGTAGTCCCACATTCAACCCAGGAATGTACAAAGTGGCCATCAAAGGGACAACAACGTCTCCAAAGAAAGGAAAAGCACAAGAATTCCCTTGTGAAGGGGTTCCTTGGTTGGTATCGTCAGGAACTTTAGCCATGAATATCTTATGCACAGGTTCTCCCCTTGCGGGATCGTTCAAGTCTGTAAAAGTCTCACACACTGACTCTGGCAAACCAATGTTATAAAAAACAACGCCTATAAAGAGGCAGCTCCACGTTTCTAAGCGGAAGACCAAAAATTCCTCACGACTAGCGGAGTGGGCGATCTACCACCTTAGGTCAAAGACACACAGTAATGATTGACTAACTAACTATGGAAAACTAAGGAGCACAGAGCACACACTAAAATTTTCCTAAAGATAAATCAAGCAATCGACTAACTAGTGGGAAGGACAATTACGCCAATCGACACTAGAGAAACTAACCGGTGTAAGTGCAACTTGAACACGAAAGCACCCTCTAGGTATACTCTGTGAAGCGCGATCCGATGTCTGCACTAGGTACCGAGATATACCCCCACAGTCACCTGTGTAAGTCCATAAAATATAGGCAACTAATTTGCCAACTCGCAGTTAGTCACCAGGTGGGTACAGTCGATAGTCAGGCAGATCATATTGAGTAGGATAACAAGTCTGAAGCCCCTCAAGGATGTTGAAATAAATTGGTCTGGAAGAAAACCTAGGATCTCGAACAGATTCGAGGTCCATGAAGCTTCATAAGCAAATGTGATTAGTATTGTTCCCGAGAAAGACCCTCAATAAACAATCTCCACTATGTTTAGTCTGGCTTTGGAGGGGTTATCTCCTCTGCCTTTCCTCACGTGACCTCGTGTTTATCCCTTGTGTTAGAGGGGGGTCCTGGCTAACTCTTATGATGCTGGACTTAAGACACTCCCTATCTCAGACTCCAATGTTTTTTTTTAAATCTCCTTGAAGAGTTTCATGTTCGCACCTAATTCAAGGCCCTAAAACCCTAAACTAGACAATGAACCCTACAAACATAAATTCTAATATATTTTAAGTTAAGTGTTAATTTTAAGGCTTGATTTACTAACAAGAGATGAACGTGCAACTGATGTTTTTATTAAGAGATGAATAAGGAAGAGAACTTTAAAGCATTTGAAAGAAAAAGATACTTCGAAATTAAAGCAAAGCTTGTAAAAACTCTTTGTAAAATTCAACTTTTCTAACCAATATTTAAAGATCTTGTGAATGAAGAAATCCTAAAACTTGCTTTCATTTGACTAAGAAAAACTACTTGTATTTCACGAAATCGAAAATAACTTTGAAATGAAGATTCTTTTCCTTGTTGTAAACAACAACCTTGACTACTTTACCAAACTAAATGCAAGAAAATAAATTCTTCTTTTATTATATTTTTCGAACTGCTTTAACAATAAAAACTGAAATAAAAACCTTTTTTTCATTTTTCAAAGCAAGAAACATGAACAAAGAGAAAACTAAAAACAAGATTGATAAAGACCCTAAGACCATTACGGATCACAGGGATTCAACCAAGAAACCAAGAGGCGGATCTAAAACTTGAAAGCTCGCTCTAAACCTTTTAGGGAAAACAAAAGAAAACTAAAGAACAAGTTAAATGAAACTCTAACCCAAGCTATGGCCAAAGACAGACACTCTAATTGGTTCAAGAAATCCCTGAGGAGTTTGAACTTTTATTAAGAAATAGACAAACTCTCTCTTTGTTAAAAACCACTTTCAAGACACTGAGACGCGGGTTGTTGCATCAGCAGCCTGCGTATGTACACAAGTTTTCTACTATGCAGAGCGCGTATGTACGTGGGCTGACCCAAAACAAGGCGCGTACACCTCTGAGACTTTTCAAAAATAAAAAGACAAGGCAGACTTACAAGGTAGGGAAAGATGGTATGTACCTTGCAGGTGACCAGAAACCCTTAAAAGACTCAGTAAACTTGACTAAAACTCAAAAGGCAAACAAAAAACCAATCAACTACCCAAAAACCTCCCTAAAAACCCTAGAGAGACTCCCTAGCAGGAAAATCCCCCAATAAATATACCAGGGTTTAGAATATAGACAGAGCAAATTGTTGATACTGAGAGGGGGGTGAATCGGTATCGAGTAAAATTTAAAACCTTTTTCAACTTATACTTAAACCATTCAACTATATCTAATGAGCAATGAACAATAGTATAAGAGTTACACCAATAGAACACAATACACCATGCACAATATATGAGAAATAATCAATAGTTATTGTTCAAGGGAAGTAATGACTTCCAAAGGTAGCTACAGCTTCCAAATGTAAAGTGACAGATAAACCTCTAAGAGGAAGATACAATCCTCCAATATCAAGAGAGAGTTGAACTCTCCATCCTTGCCCCTTCCTTCCACCCAAGAATATATGAGAGATAATAAAACTTTACATTAAATCATCACCATCAACCAATCATCACATAGAGCCTGATAACGCTTCCTGCGACTTCTTCAATTTCTGAAATTATTCAATTCTTGGAGTACTCTAATCCTATATATAATATTACTCAATGTATTCTCTGAAACTCCTCCAAGTTTCACTCCTTGAATCCTCCCCAAAAATAAGTTATAGAAAGAATGGTAGATTTTATTCAATTATGATCTATTGAGGAGACCGAACTTGTACAGAATGCCCCGCGCTCAATATTTAACATCCAATTCCGAAACTTGCACACAAGAAACTAAAATCCGTACTCTTTCCAATGAAATTTATCCCACATCATTTGGATTCTCGATGAAGAAGTTATGATTGTTTTACCTGGAACACTTGTTTATTGACTAGCTTCAAGACTGGTCACAAACCCTATCTTACACAAAGTGTATCTCCGTAATTATAGCGAATCAAGAGCTGAATTTTTTACCAGAGGTACCTTGATATGTCTTCTCAATACCATAGTGATTTCACCAAAAGAAGCGTTCTAGAAAAAAAAGTTATAGCAAAAATGGTAAGATGACCTGAAAATAATATACCTTAGAAAACATCACCAAAAGACTTCATCCTCCCTTGAAATCCGGCCTTCTTTACTTCTTATTTTTTCTGAAATTCAACTTGTAACAAAATGAATGTATAATTATGTTTATTTATACCATTTATGTCACTTCATTTTAACATTAGGGCCGACCTGACACTTTCTTATTTTGTAATTATTTTCTTTAATTATCTTTAGGGCCTACATGTAGTTCCTTCTTCAATTCACTTTGTCATCTTCAAAAATTCATTTCTCCTTAACCATGAGGATCCATGTGACGTGCCACATACCACTGGAAACAACATGATGTATACTATCCATTCATAGGTGTTGTATATGCATGTGCATTGTCCTTCATTTCCAAATACCTTTATCAATCTTGTGGTCCAAAGCCCATGACTAGGGTTGACATCAATGACAACAACCAATCTTCCAACAATCTCCCCCTTTGTCATTGATGAAAACACTCATGCTCCCCCTATCATCATGATCCCAATTTCTCTCCCCCTTTGACATCAATGGCAAATGTTAGGGCTTCCCCCCTGAGTTTAATGGAAAAATGTAACTCTCTTCTTTGGGGCTGCTCCCCCTGAACATGTGGCACTCAATAATACTTCATCCTTATTTTTGGTCTTTGGGACTTTTTCTTCCTTAGAATCCTTTTGTATGGCTTATGTCTTCTCTCTCTTCTTCATGTCTAGGATGTATATGTTGTTCGGTCTTCTTGTTGCAGTTGCAACCAATCTTCCTGAGTTATTTTCTCTGATTTTACATTTTTGGGAGTCAAACGAAAGAGTGTATCCTTGATCACACATTTTACTAACACTGAGTAGATTATGATTCAAGTCTTCAACCAATAGAACATTCTTTGCTTTTACATTTTTTATTCCAAGCTCTACTACACCTTCTCCAAGTATTTTGGCAGATGAGTCATCTCCAAATGCAACATTGCCATCATTTCTCTTCAAGTTGATGAATTTGTCTTGATCCCCAGTCATGTGTGAAGAACATCCATTGTCTATGTACCATTCATATTCTTCTTTACATTCTTCAGCGGTCAATGCTATTCGACAATCTTCATTGTTTGGAATCTCTTTCCTTCTCCATAATGTGGTTGGCATAGGGACATCTTAATTCATATATCTGCAATCGTGTGCTTTGTGACCAAGATAATTACATTTGTAGCATGCAATATTTTTGTCCATCAATGGGGAAAATGAATTATAACTTCTATTGACAAATCCATGATTATTTCCATATCTTCTATTTACACCATTTATGTTTCTTCTGTATGTGTTCATTTCATTGATTCTGCAATTAATTGCCTTATGTCCAAAATTTTTGCAAGTATAAAAATGACCAAGAAAGAAATTTTGATACCTTGGAGTAAGTGGGGTTCTTTGTGATGTACTCCATCTGGGTTCATGATCTATTCTTTTGTAGTTTCCTTCATACTGATTTAAGCTTCTTTGATTCTTGAAGGTAGGAGGTCTTCTTCGATATTCATCTCTTTTGTAATCATTCCTTCTTTCTGGTATCCTGGTCCACTTCTCATCAACTGTATGTGCAGCTCTTTCTTCAACCTTCTTGTTGGTATTTGCATCTTCTTTGTATGAAGTTTCACCCATGCATCCAAGATGTGTTAAGTCTTTTGGCACTTGAGAGTTTCTTAATCTCTTCCTCAATGAGACAACTTCATGTTCAAGTTTCTCACAATCTTCTTCTTTCTTCTTCATTTGGACATTCCTTACTTCTCATATTCTTCTTTCTTCTTCGAGTAGAGTTTTCAAGGAAATGGTTTCTTCTCTTAGTTTCTCAAAGTCTTCTAATTGTTTCTTCAATATTACAACTGTCTTTTCACAACTACCATATTCACGTCTTAGTTTTTTTTTTGTGTCTTTGAGCTTGCTATTTTCAATCTCAACATGCTTCAATTTTTTTAAGATTCTCATCTTCTTGTCGAATAATTTTTTCTTCGTGATTTTCTTCTTCTTCATTGGCATTTGCTTCTTCAGTGTCATTTCTCTCCATCCTTGGATGAGGACATTCAAATTATACATGACCTACTCCTTCACAATTAAAGAAAAAGAACTGACCTTTATTTTCTTCTTTGAAATCTGAGATGTTGTAATTTGCTTCAACTTCTTCTTCTTCTTCTTCTTCTTTTGCGTCTTCCCTTACATAAAGGTCTTGTAGCTTGTCCCAAAGATATTTTGATGATGCACATGATCCCACCTTGTATTTCACTGGATCTGTCAATCCATCCAGGATGGTATCTATTGCCAATTTGTTGTTCCTTTTTGCTTCCTTCTGAGCGGGAGTCTTTGGTTTCTTCAAAGCATTGTATCCTGAAGAAACTAAGAACCAAATATCTGCCCCAAGAGCTTTCAAGCAAGTTTCCATTCTATTACTCCAGTATTCAAAATTCCTTCCATCAAATGGTGGAATCCCATTTGGAATTTAGTCTTCCATTTCTTCTTAGGATCTTCCTTCCAGTGGTTAAACTGTACTGAAGGTAACCCACCCTGATACCAATTGTTGATGCTGAGAGGGGGGTGAATCGGTATCAAGTACAATTTAAAACCTTTTTCAACTTATACTTAAACCATTCAACTATATCCAATGAGAAATGAACAATAGTATAAGAGTTACACCAATACACCACAATACACCATGCACAATATATAAGAAATAATCAATAGTTATTGTTCAAGGGAAGTAATGACTTCCAAAGGTAGCTATAGATTTCAAATGTAAAGGGAGGGATAAAGCTCCAAGAGGAAGATACAATCCTCCAATATCAAGAGAGATTTGAACTCTCCATCCTTTCCCCTTCCTTCCACCCAAGAATATATGAGAGATAATAAAACTTTACATTAAATCATCACCATCAACCAATCATCACATAGAGCCTGATAATGTTTCCTGAGACTTCTTCAAAACTGAAATTCTTCAATTCTTGGAGTACTCTGATCCTGTATATAATATTACTTAATTTATTCTTTGAAACTCCTCCAAGTTTCACTCCTTGAATCCTCCCCAAAAAGAAATTATAGAAAGAATGGTAGACTTTATTCAATTATGATCTATTAAGGAGACCGAACTTGTATAGAATGCCCCGCACTCAATATTTAACATCCGATTCTAAAACTCACACACAAGAAACTACAGTCTGTACTCTTTCCAATGAAATTTTTTCCACGTCATTTGGATTCTCGATGAAGAATTTATGATTGTTTTACCTGGAACACTTGTTTATTGACTAGCTTTAGGACTGGTCACAAACCCTATCTTCCACAGAGTGTATCTCGATAATTATAGCGAATCAATAGCTGAATTTTTTACCAGAGGTACCTTGATATGTCTTCTCGATACCATAGTGATTTCACCAAAAGAAGCATTCTAGAAAAAAAGTTATAGCAAAAATGGTAAGATGACCTGAAAATAACATACCTTAGAATACATCACCAAAAGACTTCATCCTCCCTTGAAATCCGGCCTTCTTTACTTCTTATTTCCTCTGAAATTCAAATTGTATCAAAATTAATGTGTAATGATGTTTATTTATACCATTTATGTCACTTCATTTTAACATTAGGGCAGACCTGACACTTTCTTATTTTGTAATTCTTTTCTTTAATTATCTTCAGGGCCTACATGTACTTCCTTCTTCAATTCACTTTGTCATCTTCAAAAATTCATTTCTCCTCATCCATGAGGATCCACGTGACGTGCCACATACCACCAGAAACAACATGATGTATATTATCCATTCATGGGTGTTTTATATGCATGTTCATTGTCCTTCATTTCCAAATACCTTTATCAATCTTGTGGTCCAAAACCCATGACTAGGGTTGACGTCAATGACAACAACCAATATTCCAACACAAATGACCTCCTAAAAGTCAATCTAGTTTCTACACTACCCCAAACATACCAAATTAAATGAACAGAAAGCAATGGAAAAAAAGAACGGTAATTGTACCTTTTATCCAACGTTTGGTGATGATCTCCTCAAGCTCTGTATCTCCAAAGGCTGCATGTCTCCTCCCAAAGATGACCTGCATCCAAGACTAGGCAAACAAGGCTACAAGCATGCTATTTCTATTCATAAATTAGAGTCAAATATCAAATGTTAGATATAAATCAAAGAAAATACACAAAACATCATCATTTGGGACAGGGAAAAGAGATTCTTTTATTCATTAATCAAACACTGAAACTTACAATCCTCCTAGGCCACCTTTCCACGAACCTGGTCCGGGCTCCTCTTTACAATGCTCCAAGTGCACCTTCAATAAGCCTCTTCTCACAATCTACTAATCACCTCAAGGAAAGGAAATGGATTCAATGGACCTCCTTTTATATGACAAAATGATGGTTATTCGATTGGGGGATGGGCTATAGCAGGTGAATTGGTTGGAAAACCTCCAATAACCTGTAAATTCCATTAAATTCCTTACATATTTTTAATTTTTGCAACTTTTGGAGGTATACGTGGGTTGTTTAGTGTGCAACAAGCGTATTTACATGGGCAGTAGTGGAGCAGGGCACGTACATGCTCTAAATATTGGTTTTTTAAGTAGAGCTCCTCAACAATGACTTGGAAAATTATGCAAGTAAGAAGGCCAAATGCCATGTATGCATGAGTAGGGAATTTAAGGGTTATAATACACATTGAGCATAAAACATATGAAAAACAACCCCAGTAGGAATTTCAAAGCATAGAAGCCTTGTGCGACTTAGGTCGCATGGCAGATGGTGAAGATCAAGTAAATACTTTCTTACACTATTGTTTGCAATTGCTTAAAGATCTACAGGCTACAAGTAAGTTGACCCAGATGTTAGCTACTTGCATGAAAGAACAAGAAGTGGAGGCCACTATATTTGCTCCGCTGGCAAAAAGGGATGTATGTCAGGTTAGCAAGCAAAAACGCATTGGACGATAATTTAAGATGACAATAGAGCTTGGTGGGTACAACATGGATGGAGTCATGTTGGATTTGGGATCTGATGTGAATATTTTATTGAAGAAATCTTGGGAGGCGATGGGTAACCCTAAGTTGGTATGGTCACCCATCCAACTTTGATTGGCCAATCAATACAAGATCTACCCAATAGGTCATCTAGAAAAAGTAGAAGTCAACATAGAAGGAGTGAAAACAAAGGCCGACTTTGAGGTTATCAATATTATGGATGAATCTGATCCATATCCTACATTACTGGGGATTGACTGGGCCTTTGACAATAATGTGGTGTTAAACTTGAAGAACAAGCAGCTATCCTTTGAAACCGACACCCTGCACATGGTCATGACATTGGAGCTTCGTCATTGAAAATATTTATAATATCACGGAGCACAAGGAGGACTACATCAACCCTATCACAGATGAAGAGTCAATCTGTAGAAGTTTCGAGTCTTATGACATGGATTCAGAGGATGCCATAGTTAGGTGGAAGAACAAGCTATACGAGGTGTCAACAAGAAGATGTGTGCATATCTCTACAAAGGAGCATGTGGAAGAATTTATTTCATATCGTTATGATGGATTAGAGATGGTGGACACTTTTATTTAATGGATACAACACATTCCAAAGAATTAGAGGACTCCCACACTTGATACAGTACTCCTTAGGATTCCTACGTGCTGGTGGGATTCATATCGTGAATGGGAAGTTGTCAAAGCATCAATGCGAGAAAGGTTTCAACCAGATGTCGACATTCATCAATACATATGTCCTTAAAAAAGGCATTGGATAGCCAAGCAGATATTCAATGTGTGTGGTCCCTGTATGAATGAAAGTCGCAATCTCCCCAAGAAATCCCCTATTTCATTGATCCCCCATTTCTACATTGGGAAAAGCAGGCAACCCTTAATAAACCATGACAATTTGTTCCCTACACGATTGTTTCCTAACCCCATTGAGCATACAAACAACTCCAACACAATTATTAAAGAAATGGTTTTCCAATGCATCCTACCAGAACCAGCTAAGCCTAGTCTTCTACCTCTCGTGCAGACACTGACTATTCGCACCTAGATGAGGTTATGCAATGACCCACCTTGGGTCGCTCTGTCCATCTAAGCTACTACTCAATTCCGGTGAGTAAACTAACCCATGGTTTATGCCGTCTACATCTGATTAATTTAAAAGATCTAGCGGCGACCACATATTGGAAATATCAATGGTCAAGGTGATGGGTCATCCTCATACGTTCAATAAATCTAATTCTGGAAATGACGACACATTAACACCGCTAGCAAGAGGATGATTTCCTTGATTCAAAATAAAAGCAAAAGTTACTTGTAAAAATCATCGCAGAACTAAGCATTAATGAAAGTATGAAAAAATAGACTCCAGCATGCCGATCCCAATGGTCGGACTGGGGCGACGTACCAACCAACTCAACCAAAAGATGGGACAAATAATTTTTATGTGAGACCAACCAAGTGTCATTACAGTTCCATTCAATTGAACACCATCCTCACCTTCCACTCCCTCACCATTGTTGCTCTTCTCGTTTCTCAATGTCGCATATCTTCCTTCCATATCCTTGCAACACAAATCGTCAACAATCCCATATCCTAGTCCATAGGCAAATTCCAACACCATTACCACCTATTATGAAATGGCTTCATCCAACCAAGCTAAATTTGGGACAAATCCGAAGATCATGAAACATATGTCGCTTCTTGATCCTGTACTTCCCTGAGGAGTCCTAATTGAAGGCCTCCCATTCGCAAAAGTACCCTTCCTCGAGTCTGTCAATTATAATATCCGTGATACCCACTATTTTCCTGAACTTAAGCTCGACCGATACATAGAGGTCATCTTGTATGATGATGGAAAGGATAAGACAGTTGTACAAGAATGGACACGACCATTAAAGTGACCGATGGTCCTATCCCTTCTTAAATGTCCTCACTTCAGTCGGGTTGAGGTCGTGTGGTCATGTGTTTGGTTGCTCCTCACTAGAGTACAAGGGGGATACCTTTGGTTGGTCTAATCATATCTCATCGACCAAGCCATTATATCCTGAGTTTCTGGTCTGCCAATTCTCGATGAGAATCCCCAACACTCTTAAAGAAAAGGATGCACCACTGGAAGAGGTGTATTCTAAGTACAACACATGAAGAGGAAAGCGCGACACTCTTATTCCTACAATAAATGATTCAACAGTCTGGTTTGCAACCAAACTACTTGCATGCAAGCTTATTCACAAATGACAAAAGTAAGAATGCCCAATCAGCGTCATCCTAGAGGTCGAGCACTGCATTGACGAACATCAATCAGCTTGGGCCCCTTATCTATTCAAAGAATTTTTCATTTATTGCATGAACACTTAAGATGAGGGAAATGAATTTCATTACAGTTGGGTCCTTTTAGTGTTGGGCATGATGCTCTGGAAGCCACCCCTCAGCTTTGAAATTGATATGGCGCATGCCCCCTCATTTCTCACTCCCCGGTATTTATCGCTCTGACATTCCAAGGAGACCAAGGAATAGGTTGTGATTTCTAAAGCATTCAAGAAATTGTACACCTATCTAAACAATGCATTTTCCGAGCAAGTCTGTATCCCATACCACATATTTAATAGGTGTGAACATCATCATCATTTTACATGTAACTTCCATAATGTGGTTATCTTTCCTTCCACAACTACAGGGAAATCAAAATTGTACTTCCCTTCAGTATCATGAAAAGTGATATTATCGTGGGGTTTGAACAGTGGCCAACCCAAGACCAACCCCCTTTTGAGAGATATAATCTGAATTTGAAATTAGATCAAAGAACTCTTAGGACCAGTCCAAGAAAGCAACGCAGGGAGATAAGAAAACAACAACAACCATGAATATAGAATCTCCCCACTCCTTTGTACATTCTCATAATGCTACTAGATGTGATGTGGACAATGTCGAAGCCAAAAATCAAAATCAAGTGTCCAACACTCAGATCCCAGCGCTGAAAACCATTGACTCATGGTCCGACCACGATCCTTCACCTCCACTACAACCAACCCCAATTGTAGAAGAAGCCACCTTGGCTGCATCTTCGTCCAAACGTTGCTCTGGGGCCAATAAACGTTGGTGTACAACATCCCATAAGAAAATTGAGGAGGTTTACCCCACTTAGAACAATAAGTTGAAAAAATGATGAAAGAGATTTGTGCACAGTTAGCCAAACAAGTCTTCCACAACGACATGATCAGAAAGATGCATATTCTAGGCCAACATTTTTCTCTTCCCTTTGTACCGAATCTCCATATTCATCTAATCCAACCCTCGAGGTTCCGGGAACTATCCCTCGTCGAGTGATCAATGTCGATCTACTCACAGTCATCCTACCAATCTCAACAAGAACCGAGTTGTACTTGTCATGGGTGCCTACAATGAACATCTAGAACTTTATCACTTCCTTGGTTCATGAGCTCAAAGAGAAACATCAATCCATCTACCAAGAACACGCCCAGTTATGCCTCAACTATGAGCAAGAGAATTTCAGTTATGACGCCATGCTGTCCCAATTCCAACAAGAATTCCATGCGCGTCAAGAACTGGAAGAAACCTATAAGATTTTACATGATCTACACATGGTTGAAGTTGTTGCACATGCAGAAACTTAGGGTCAATATGCATTTTTTCTTAGCGACCACACTGAACTGATCACCACTCTCAATGAAGCCTATGCCCAAGTCTCCCCACTAGTACCAGTTAAATATTCCAGTCCTACAGAAAATGAAAGCACTCGTCAAGCACGTTCAAGATCTACAGTCATAGAATCACAAACTTCAGGACTGACTACAACATCTTACACTAGAGGAGACTGCCCTCCAACAACAAATTGCTCATGCAATAACTGTCATTCAGGAGAGTCGAGACCATGCTCAAGGCTTCACCGAGGTGGTCACTCAAAGCTTCAAATTGGGGGATTATTTATAGATCCCTCTAGAGATCATAACTCTCTATGATCAAACTTGTGTAGAAGATGCTAAGGTCGTGCAACAAATGTAGGAGGTGGATTCGTTGCTTCCCAAATAGTGCACCGTTTGAATGCATGTCATTTCCACACGAACAAAGGAGATCACTTCAGCAAGGGTTGAGCAACAAAATATCTGAGAGTTGATCACTTTGATGGCCGACAAAGCTATGGATTGGTATATTCATATTTCATACATACAAGTTGTTGTCGCCCCCCTCGTTGAGCAACTTAACATCACAAATCTAACAACCCCCCATATCACAACCAACGACATCCAGGAAGCTATTCAACTTTCCAAGGATCTCCAAGGCCAACTCAATGAGCCTGAGCCCCAGTATAAGGACTTCGTGGAGGAAGTCAAAAGAATTGTACCATCAACCAGGACAGTCCTTTCATAAAGCAGTTGGCTTAAGGACAAGTTAGATAGTAGTGGTGTGGGCTTGTTGACACCCAAAGTTTTGGGTTTAGTTTTGCGGGCGTGCACAAATGAAGTTATGCATGCTCATTTCATAGTTTTGTATGCTCCTAAGGAAATGTGCAAGTAATGACATAGAGTGTGCATCGAACAAAGTTTTGTCAATCACCCCGCCAAGCTTAAAGACTACCAAATGCGTGTCGGTCCGAGTTTTGTCAATTGCGCCAGAAATCAAGAAGATTCCTACTAGAATCAAGAAAGGAATCATCGGGAAATATCTCTGAATGATTACTACCAGTAGCATATGAGGATGTGGGACAACTAGAGGATGAGTTGGTTAGGCAGTTAATATTGTCATTGATACATGAAGTCTACGTGGAGCGTGGAAGACACCAGAAGAGTGCGAGGCAGTTTTGTCAGACAAACGAGCGGAGCATAGCATAAAGACACAATGCTCTCTGATAGATAAAGCTATAAAAGGAAAAGAGATTCATTAAGAGGGCTAGTTGGTCAGACTATTTAGATATGGAGGAAAAGAGATTCATTGAGTCTTCAGTATTGATCTCTCTATGAGTCTGTTGTAATATTGCAATGTTCTAATTATATTTCTATGTCTTTGTATGTCTGAGTGTTAAGCAAAGGCGCATTGCGCAACATGTTGTAATTCTAAGGATTTATATAGAGAATATACGAAGTTTTATGGCTGTCATATGTTTTTTCTGTGCAATGTATATCGTTGTTGTGATGAAATACTTCTAGTAATAAATATGCAACAGTTATAACACATTCTGTGTATATCACATCTGAGATGAATATGTATGTGTATTGTTTTAATTCTTAGTCCTAAATAATCTGTTAGATATGAGTTGCATGGATTCCAATCCTAATGACTTTGTGTGTTTAGCCTTCATCCCTGTCACAAGACCTTATGGTCTCTATGATCGTCTTTGCATCTCGGGTGAGACGTTCCTCGACCTTGGCTGAGGATTGATATGTCAGTGCTTTGGGGTTTTTGTTGAACAACTCTGGACGAACCCTGGGTATAAACTCCCCAATGTTAAGAAGGATGTGCACAAATGTGGAATCAAAATGCCCAACTCTTCCAACAAATATTCTAACATCAACCTGCATATTAGGCCAAAAATAAATGTGCTAAAATAAGCAAATGCTTTATCTTGTCCAAAATGTCCTACTAATCCTCCACTATGATTTTTCTTCAACAAAATTTCCCTCATTGAACATTTTGGAATGCATAATTTGTTGCCTTTGAATAATAGTCCCTCTTGTAACATATAATCCAACCATGCAGTTTTGTCTCTTCTTACTGGATTCTCATGAGCTGCATAAGCCTCCTTAAAATATTCATTATCCTTATACATCTCTTTCAAATCATCAAATTGTAAGACATTCACTTGAAACTCATGCAAAATTAAATTGACTCTGCTTGATGCATCTGCTACCTTATTTGACTGCCCACTTATATGCCTGATAAAAAAAGGTGAATTTTTGCAAAAATTCAACCCATTTAATATGCCTCTGACTTAATTTTCTTTGACTGCTGATAAATTGTAAGGCATGTTTATCAGTATAAAGGAAAATTTCCTTAGGCATGAAGAAATGTCTCCATTTCTTCAGTGCTTGAACAATGGCATAAAATTCATTATCATATGAAGAATATTTATGTTTGGCCTCATTTATTTTTTCACTAAAGTAAGCAATATGTTTTCTTTATTGACTTATTACAACGCGTGTAGCTATCCCACTTACATCACATTCAACCTCGAAGAGTTTATTAAAATCTGGAAATGCTAAAATTGGTTGCTCTATAATTTTCTTCTTTAATAATCTAAAACTCTTATCAATTGCTTGTGTCCACTTAAGTGGTTGTTTGCTTCCTTTGATTGTCTCCACAATTGGAGCACATATTCCACTAAAATTTCTGATAAATTTTCTATAAAAACTTCCCAAACCATGAAAACTTATTACCTCGAAAATACTCCTTGCAGTAGGCCAAATTATTATAGCCTTTATCTTCTCTTGATCCATCTTCAAGCCATCTCTTGATATCACAAAACCCAAATAAACTAACTATATCTTCACAAAACTACACTTTTTCAAATTGATTTGTAGCTTTTCTCTTTGCAACTTACTCAAAACCAATATGAGGTGTCCCAAATGTTCTTCTCTAGACTGACTATAGACCAAGATATCATCTGGGTAAACTATAACAAATTTACCAATAAAAATTTTAAGCACTTCATTCATTAGTCTCATAAAAGTGTTAGGAGCATTTCTGAGCCCAAAAGGCATTTCCAAGAATTCCTATAACCCATTATTTGTTTTAAAGGTTCTTTTCCATTCATCTCCTTCTCTAAATCTTATCTGATGATACCCACTCTTCAAATCTAATTTTGAAAAATATACACCACTCAAGCAATCCATCAAGTCATCAATATAGGGTAATGGAAATATGTGTTGATGATTACAGCTTCATGAGACATCCTCCAGGACACGTTCTCCTATGAGACTGAGTTGAGACGACTTGTGAGAGAGCTCGTGAGTTGGGTGTGCCCATGTGATGGGTGTGTCGTTCCTCTCTCAGGATGAGATGAGACGATGTGAGCCCCTATGTTGGGTGAGGATGACCATGAGATGGGTGTGTCGATGTGTATGCCCATGTGTGGGGCGAGAATTCCCATGAGATGGGTGTGTCATTTGAGATGAGACAAAGTGTACCCCTATGTGGGGTGAAGGTGCCCATGTTATCAGTGTGCGTTAGACTCTGGATTGACTTGTTATGACATGTGTTCTCTTGTCTTATGGACTCGGTTGAGTCAGGCTTGAGATGGTACTCCAGATGATTCTCTCGTGGACTCGATGAGATAGAGATTTGTTAATTAGGACGTCCCTGTGGCTGAGCACAAGTGGACGTGTCCCTAGTGTCTGAGCACTAGTGGACGTGTGGATCCCTTACTATATTGTCTAAGAGTAAGATTTACCTGTAACCCTAATTGTGATGTAAAGGGTACATATCGGCTCCACCATATGTGAAAGATAATTAATGTTTATTGTAAAAATTAATTATTTTATGATTTATTGAGGTCAGCCATGTTGTGCCAATAGACACCACTTTTGGTATGTCCAGTCTAGTATAAATAAAGGTAATTTCCCTATTGAGGAAACACAAGTCACTTGTCATTTGGAAATTTCAGCAAGTACATTTCTAAGGCTGAAGTGCACACCTCTCTTGGGCGTAAGTTTCAAGGTAGTAGAGCACCCTCTTATGTGCATTAGGGTTTCATGGTTGGAGGATCTTCTCTAGAGAATATAATAAAGGATTGTTGGGTTTTTCTCCCTTGTTGAGAAGGGTTTTCCCAGGATATTTCTTCTGTTCTTGTGCATGGTTATTCTTCTTGTGATCTTGGTTATTGCAACACTTGTAAATTGTGTAGATGCATTTGTTCATGGTTCAAGTAAATGATAAAATGAAATAAACCTCATTCCTGAGCCTAGCATATTGAAAATTCAACATGGTATCAGAGCTTAAGTCTTGAAGAAGCCATTGCACAATCCTTCAAAGCAAGCCTTCCTCTTTTCTACAGAATCGTACAACCCTTCTAGGGTTTCCAGAAATCCATACGGCCCTCTCCTTTGTGGGTGTTCCAACACCTTATACTTGGATGTTGGGGATAAAAATTATATAGGAGTGTAAGAACTCCTTCAGTGCACCTCCAACAAGCTTCAGATTGCAATTCCGAGAATTTTGGATTATTCGCCCTAGAGTTTTGCAATTTTCTGCAGAAAATTTAGATTTAGGGTTTATGCACCTCATTGAAGGAGATTTTCAGCTCATCGATGTTCTTCTGACTTTCAAGGCTTATTTTTGGAAGTCATAATCCCAACGAAACCTAAGATTACTAGCCTAGCCTAGCCGTTAGGTTTCCTAGCCCAATTGCTAAGGATTTGTTGAAGAATCTGCAAACCATGAAGAACATAACTATATTGGAAGATGGGCTTGAGGAATCAAGCAACTTCAGACTACATGAAGAAGATTGGAAGACAGATTGTTGGCACGGGGGCATGCCCAGGGTTCAACGCTACAACAACACACCAACAAATCCCTAAATACCAACCCTTTCGGCAGCACCTGCGAAGTAGATGAAGTCTCACCCGAGGTAGAGGTAGGGGTGGTTGCAAGACTCAGGTGTATGCAACCTTAGTTGGGACACAGATCTATGATTATAACACTTGATACAGCTCTTAGCACCATTAGTCCCTCGATATGCAATCAATGTTCACTTCGCTGATAAAACAGAGCTTCGCAGCATTCACACTAATCTATAGTATTTGAGCACTTAGCATATAAATGGATCAGAATGAGCATATCAAGCACTAAGCATGACTATCTTGATCAGATCTAATATTCTCACATATCATAAGCACAAAGCAGAAGTATATCTATCTAAACATATCAAATCACTTAGCAAATAACATGTGAACGCATCAAGACAAAGCACAAAGCACGTAATACAATGTTTACATGGTTCACCCCCACCCTGGGGCTACGTCCACTAACTCTTCTTCTTTATTTTCTTCAGTTAATCGGTTACAAGCACAAAGCCTTCAAAACCCTTACCCCGCACAGAACAGAAGATCTGGGAAACTCACTAGATCCTTCTTCCTTGCGTTACAACACAAATCCCTCTACAATCTCACACAAGGACTTGCACTCAGCGCTGCAAGTCTTACACAGAATGCACAAAGCCCTTACAATCCATACTAGCACTTAGCCATTCATTTAGCACTTAGTACACCGGCTCTTCCTACCTCACCTAAACATCTATTTATACTTTAAAAAATAGGCCTAAACATGGGTAAAACCCATGGGTTGACATCCCAATCCTGTTACAATATCCCAAAAAAACAAAAGGGACCCAAAGCTAGGTCGAGAACCTGTGTTCTCTGCTTCATCTTGTGCTCCTCCTTCGACATGCCGTCGAAGTCCCAAAATAGGTCAACATGACCAAGAAACTCCCAAAACTTGGTCAAGGGCCAACATGCCCCCAACACTCACCTGTGACTCGTCCCGAGTCACTATGATCTGATCAGTTCTACCTCGAACGCCTCGAGCTGCTTCGATTTGCTGCATTATTGTAGCCTCTTGTTCGATGAACTCCTGGATTACTGTGTCATTCACTAGCCCTTCTAGGTGTTGTTCTGCTGTGGCGACAACCTGTTCTAACTCTACTCCTCGGCTCTCGACCTCTGTAAACAACATGCATGCCTTATTTGCCCAGGTTGAAGTCGTTGAGTGACTTTTATCACTTTGCTTTGAAGCATATGGATCTGTTGTTGAGTTGTGCGTTGTTCTTGAGACCTCTTCATTCTTTCTACAACCAACAGGGCCTTCAGCTGCACCTGTAGTGTATCTGCGTGCTGCTTCGCTTCTTGGAGCTGCGACTCTAGTGTCTGTAACTCCGAGTTCTCAGTGAGGTTTTCATATGCCAGGGCGCTACAATTACTCAATTGCTTGCATTCCAATGCAAGAGCTTTTAATCTATCAACTGCGCTGCGGGCAGTTTCTTACCTTAGGTCTCTTACATCTTGAGGGGTCTCGGGCACATTATAGAGCTCCAAGTTTTCTATTCGTTATTGGAGCTGCTGGATTACCTCTTCAAGTTGTGGCACCTACTGTGGAACTCTCTCTTCGGCCTTTACTTCGATAAATGTCACAGAGCGAAGTGCTTTGTTGACCATTTCCTTAACTTCGAGTTGCTCTGGGAGCAATTGTTCCTTACTTTGTTGTAACTGTGCTTTTTCTTCATCCCATTTCGATTGCAGAGCAAGCTTTTCCCATTCTGCAGCACTGCGTTGCTCCTCAAGGTCTTTCTATACTTGTGCTAAAGCCTGGGTGGCTTGTGTTGTCTCCTCCTGAGCTCGTCAAAGGCGAGCTTCGACTGTATAAGCAATCCGGTGGAGTTGAGTTGACTCATCTCCTAGTTCTGGTGTTTCTGATGGCAGAGGTGCAGTAGAAACTGCGCAACTAGACTGTAGTGCCTGTTGCACTCCTTGAAGTTCAACCTTGATCCGATTGAACACCTCCTTCTGCTTAGCTTCTTGCTTCTCTGCTATCTCCAGCGAAGCATCGTTCAATGTTGCGACGATGAAGTCAAAGTCATCTGAGGTGAGGGTGGTCTCAAATTTGGTCCTAGTTGCTTTTGATTTTTTCCTTGAAGAAGGTTTTAGAGGGGAAACCTTGCTTTTCTTCGAGGGGTCCTCCTCGTCTCTAGGCAGTGTAACCTCGCCTTTCTTTTGTTCAACTTATGTGCCATCTATCTCTCTACCATCTCCTCCTTGCTCTACTGATATGGAAGCAGTCTTCATCGAGGTACTACTTACATCTTGAGCTTCTTCATTTTTCTTGGTCTTGCTTGGTCCAGGTGTATCGTGCGTTGCTTATGGATTGTCAATATCAGATAGCTCCATGGGATCTACTGGGATGAGGAGGTTCGCTGACCATTCCTTAGTAACCTATTATAAGTCTTCCTCCGTCAACTTGTAGTATGACTGCAACTGTTGTTTGTGCTCATCAGCGCACGCTGTGATATAGAGGAAATGGTGGTCCGCGCTGAATTTCATCAAGGGCTTGAACCTGTGGAGAGTGTTCGGGGTTATACGAGGCTCATACTAGATAGTTGTCTTCAATTGGTTGTAATATGTGTGGAACATGACATTTGATTGCCATTGCTTGTTCATGTCGTTCAAGTACCACAGTGTACTGAAGTTCGCAACCAGAGGTTCAAAGGGCTCAATGTCCGGGAAGGTCGCACTTTCTGGCATCTCCCATGCGATGAAAGTGACCAGTATGAGAAACCAGCTAAAGTGGAACTCATATCCTTGGTCCTAAACTTCCCTATAATCCAGTTCCAATTGGTTTACTAGGTACTGCACCCAATTCATCTGAAGTCCTTATGCACACTTCCCTACGAGGTTGAATACGAATCCCATGACTTGGGTGGGTAGATTATTTCACACCAACTTTCCTGCGATCAATTGGCAGGTGAGGCGCACTGCGCCGCTCTAGATAGAGGATACCTTGTAGCCTCATGTTCCTTTCTCAACATATTTATAGGTGTCTTTAATCTTCTGCGCAAGAGTGTGATCCATGGTTTTTCTTCGATAAAAATCCCTTGGGCCAGGGCCTTGCATTCTTAGTCTTGTGATCCAATTGATCAACGTCAGATCTACTATGATGTGGTGGTTTAACCACAAATATCCGCCATGGTAGCAGGACAACAACAACTTGACGCATGTGTTCTCTTCTTGGTGCCTACCAAAGTGAGGAATCTTCATGACATTGAGCAGTGTGGATTGCGTGAGGTTCATGGTCCATGACTGGGGGACAATCTTCGAGTTATTTCCCTTGGTTCTAGTGAGATACTTGTGCGAGGCGAGCATGTTGTACACCTTCCTATCGTCGAGGTTGAATTTACTAAACTTCAATGCTGCGATCTTTTCTTGGTCTGCATGCACTGCGCGCATCCCTTTCGGGAGGTATGCAGTGACCAAAGCATACTCAAATTCTCTAGGCACACTGTCATGGTTAATTGCACCGCTCAGAGGTGGTAGATAGGTGGGTAGAATACTCATAATCAACTTGGCATTCGCAAGATTGTCTTTGTGCTTAGTTCGCTTTTCATCTACTGGATGGGATGGACCGGCTCGAGCAATGGACAGAGAGGCCAACAGTCCTCTTGTCGAAGATGTTTGTACACCTGTAGACACTCCTCTCTCCGACATAACTCTTTCAGTCATTAAGTCGAGGAGAAATGTCATTACCGATTCTTCAACTGCGGTGAGCTCGTCGGACATACGTGCTCGGGATTAAAATTATTGGGGTCATGATGAACTTAGATACGGCACTAGAACAAACACAAATAGTACAATAATTACTGTATACAATTCACTTAGTCTCTGGGCTTCAAATTCTTGGTTAGCAAAAGTGTTCTCCGTGCATGGCGCGACGGGATAAGTAGGCAACTCGACAATGGTTCTCTTGCAACGGTTATGAGCCTCCATTAACTCTTGTTCAATTCCTTACAATGTGGTCTAACGGTCTGATGATGAACCTTTATTGCCTTTCTGCCCGTTCGGAGCATCGATCGAATGGTTATAATATCCCCAACAGCTATATTGCTTCGCCATGGTGAAGTGCCATGTGTCGTTGTTCTGATATCCCAACGAAGCTCCAATTTTGCAAATTTTTTGTCTGCGAAGTTCCTTCTGGAACCTTTTGCAACTTAGATCTCTTCTTACTTTGCTTCCTAGCCTTCTTTCTAGTGAGCTTTGTCTGGGTAGTTCGTTTTCCATTCTGATTGTGATCTGTTGTGGTTTTAGTTACTTTGCGTTGTTGAGATTCTCTCCTAGGGCTCAGGGGTAACACCTCTTCTTTATCTGAGATAGGTACTTCAATCTCCTGTGAGTCTTCTAATGTTCTTGCAGCTTCGACATATGGGTTTCTAGTGTTAAATAGCTTCGATTTGTTCTCCTATTCTTTTATCAAGTATGTGATCCTCCTGGTCATGAAATCTTTTAACTCCTATTTCTTCTGCTCCAAGACTTCTTATTCTTTCTTTTGTTTGGCTTAATCTCTGTCAATCTAAGGTTTTCCTATTAACATGGTAAACGGGGCGCAATCTTCAACAAATTTAATAATCTCAACATGCTCCTCTGTTGAAGTTCCATTGATGGTCATAGGTATCTGAGTGAGCCTTCCACACAGGTTTACCAATTTTCCTTTGAATAACCTTATTCCTCCTAATGAGGGAGTCATAGCAGGCCTCCCTATAGCTTCCCAAGTTCTCTCTGTCATGATATTCACCTGTGTTTCTTCATCTAGAACACAGTCAATGTCAAAGTCTCCTATTCTTGCTTCAAGGCGTTCCTTGTCTTTAAAGATCTCTGATAATCTAATATGTCGGTGGTCATTCAAGGTTTCTCTCATCTGCAACAATATTTTCTCTGATTCTTCCTGGGGTTCTACTATAGTCTCTGGAGTTGCCTTAGGGTTTTATTGATTCAGATTCATTCCTTCAATCCTAGCAATCATTTTGGGGCAATCCAACACTTCATCATCCACATCTTTGCAACAAAGACAACTAGGTCTTCACCCAGGGCCTTCTTTAGCAAGATGTCTCGGTTTTCTGCAATTGTAACAGGGGGTTAATCCTCTCTTTATTTAAATGATCCCCAGCCTCTTATGTATTGTGCACTAGGATCATAGGAGCTAACCTGCAATAAATTCTTTCAGGGATCCTGCATCCATTCGTTAGTCCAAACATTCTTTCTATGCATAGGTATAACATATCTTTCACTATTCTTATCATATCTATTAATATCAAATCTTCTTTCATCTATCAATACCCTAGTTTTCAAACTAGGACAAATTTTATTAAACATACCTAGATCCATACTCTAGAAACAAAATTTTCCACTTATCTTACTTCTACAGAGCACGAATCTTCTAGATCTAAAATTTTTAACTATTCTTACCTTTATCATAGCACAGAGCTTGCAGATCTTACCTCTTTTAATCAGACATCCTCACTTTTACCTTTCTTAGAGCACAAAGCTTTCAGATCTTGTTTCTTTCCTTAAGATCTGACCTCTTTTCATCAGATCGGGCTTCTTCCTTTTAGCATGGAGCTTTATAAGTCAAGTAGAATATTGCGCGCTAGGGAACATATCTATGCACAGATCTTCCACAATTTTATGATGAATCTTTGTACATAGCTTCTTCTTTCTCAGTTCCCAGCAATCACAGTTTCAGGTCCCAGCAACAGAACCATTTGTTGGCACAGGGGCAGACCCAGGGTTCAACACACCAAGAAAGCCCTAACTATTGACCCTTTTGGCAACACCTGTGAAGCAGATGAAGTCTCACCCAAGGTAGAGACAGGGGTGGTTACGAGACTCAGGTGTCTACAACCTTAGTTGGGACACAAATATGTGATTATAACACTTGATATAGCTCTTAGCACCGTCAGTCCCTCGATATGCAATCACTATTCACTTCGCTGATAAAACAGAGCTTCGCAACATTCACACAAATCTATAGTATTTGAGCACTTAGCATATAAATGGATCAGAATGAGCATATCAAGCACTAAGCATGACTATCTTGATCAGATCTAATATTCTCACATATCATAAACACAAAGCAGAAGTAGATCTATCTAAACATATCAAAGCACTTAGCAAATAACATGTGAACACATCAAGACAAATCAAAAGCACATAATATAGTGTTTACATGGTTCACCCCCACCCTGGGGCTACATCCACAAACTCTTCTTCTTTATTGTCTTCAGTCAATTGGTTACAAGCACAAAGCCTTCAAAACCCTTACTCTGCACAGGATAGAAGATCTGCGCAGCTCGCTAGATCCTTCTTCCTTGCATTACAGCACAAAGCCCTCTACAATCTCGCATAAGGACTTACACTCAGCTCTGCAAGTCTTACATAGAATGCACAAAGCCCTTACAATCCATACTAGCACTTAGCCATTCATTTAGCACTTAGCACACCGACTCTTCCTACCTCGCCTAGACATCTATTTATACTTTAAAGAATAGGTCTAAACATGGGTAAAGCCCATGGGCCGACATCCCAATCCCGTTATATTATCCCAGAAACCCAAAAGGGACCCAAAACTGCATCGAGATCCCATGATCTCCGCTTCATATTGCGCTCCTCCTTCGACGGGCTCTCGAAGTCCCAAAATAGGTCAACATGACCAAGAAACTCCCAAAACTTGGTCAAGGGCCAACACAAATCCAGAGCCACATCAGAGAGAAGAAGACATCAAAGATGAAGCCTTCCTCTTCATATCAACACTCTCAGGCATGCACTTGTATATATTATTTGTATCATTGTCATGAGGGTACTTGCAGGAGGAAGGAACCTTTACTGCAATCATGGATCCAAAGGGATCTCAGTGCATTCATAGGAACAACACACTGGAAGTGAAGACTCCAGGTTTGATTGTTTTAATTATCATGCCTCTAACCTACATTTCTAAGTTTGCTACATTACAAGTAGGCATTGTAGATGTGACAACAATCCTTAAATTGTTTTAAGTCTAGAGATGTATTCATTATTCACCTCTAGGAGATATTCGTGTCTTGTTTCTTTTCGTTTGTTTTCTTCTTCCAGGAAAGTTAACAACAAAGGAAGATGTTTATCCTTTAGATTCAGAGGGAGTCACTTGACTTAGAGGTAGTCAAAACTATTTGAGAAGGAGGCATAACATAACCATCATTAAATTATGCAAATCATTGATACATGATCAACATCTACCTATGATTCTATGGGCAGAAGCATCCATGACAACAATACATGGTCAAAATAGGAGTCCTCACCAGATTTTGAAGAACATGACTCCCGAAGAAGCCTTCACCTGAGTGAAGCTTGAGGTAGGACACTTCAGGATATTTGGGTGTCCAGTATATCTTCATGTACCTAAAGAAAAGAGATCCCAGCTAGACTGCTCAGGAAGAAAGGGCACATTTTTGGGATACAATGAATCTTCAAAGGCTTATTGAATCTACATCCCTGGTCAGACACAGATTGAGGTGAGAAGAGATGTTATCTTTGAATAAGAGATAGCCTTTCAAAGATCCATAGAATCTCATATGGAGATTGACAGCGAGACAATACCCTCTCCCCTTTCAACAGTTCAAAGGGAGACAACCATTATTCTAGTTGTTCCAGTTGAACTAGTTATTCCAGTTGATTTAGTTGGTCCAGTTGATATCCCCAGAGACATTGTAGTAGGCCATAAAAGGCATGCCTGGGCTCGACAAACTCTGCAGGAGGTAGAGGGCCATGTAGCGCCTCAAGGCACATTCCGAGAGAGAAAGCGACCAAAGACATTTTCGAGCTATTTTTCAGCCATGAGCCACATCATTGATACCAAGCCTTCTTGTCATTGAAAAGTAGTAGGTCAGCAGGTATGGCAAGATGCCATGGTAGAAGAATATCGGTCCATCTTAAAAAATGTTGTGTGGGATATTGTTCTGAGACCATAAGAGAAGTCTGTAGTAACTTCAAAATGGATCTATAATATCAAGCATACAACTGATGGAAGTGTCGAGAAATACAAAGCAATTTTGTAACCAGAGGATTCTCACAGGTGGAGGAAATTGACTATGAGGAGAAATTTGCTCCAATAGCCTGATACACTTCCATCCATACTATCATTGCACTATCTGCATCCATGGGTTGGAAACTCCATCAGATGGATGTAAAGACAACCTTTCTCAATGGTGAGATTGAGGAATAAGTTTACATCGAGCAACCAGAGGGATTCGTGATACACAACGAGAAATCTCATGTGTGCAGGTTGAAGAAAGCCCTGTATGGACTAAAGCAGGCACCTCGTGGTTGGTACGAGAAGATGGATGGATTCTTGATGAGTTTGGGCTTCAGAAAGAGTGTTGTTGATCCAAACTTATATTATCATATTGTTGGTGTCGAGTGTTTGATCTTGGTCCTGTATGTGGATGACTTATTCCTCACCGGTTCAGAAAGACTTATTGTTGAATGCAAGCGAGCATTGACTTCTGAATTCGAGATGAAGGATTTGGGTATGTTGCACTACTTCTTGGGACTAGAAGTATGGCAGAGGACTAATGAGATTTTCTTGAGTCAAGGAAAATATACAATAGATATATTGAAGAAGTTCGGTATGACAGACTGAAAATCCATGCCTACACCGATGGTGATGGATCTGAAGAAAATGAACGATGCTTCTACTGATTCATGCGAGATTGATCCACATTTATAACGACAGTTGATTGGATCATTGATGTATATGGTTAACACCAGACTTGAAATATGTTATGCAGTGAATGTACTTAGTCAATTCATGATTCAACCGAGATAAACTCACTAGATAACAGTGAAGCATGTATTGAGATATCTACGAGGCACAGTTGGATATGGCTTGAGATATGCCTCCAGTGTAGACATGATCTTGCAGGGATATACTGATGCAGATTGGGTAGGGAGCACAGTGGACTGAAAGAGTACATCCAGTTGTTGTTTTACCTTGGGGTCTGCCATGGTTTCTTGGTGCATTAGAAAACAAAGCTATGTGGCCTTGAGTACCGTAGAAGCAGAGTATATAGCGTTGAGTGTGACAGTCCGTGAAGTAGTGTGGCTTCCCAAGCTTCTGATGGATTTATTTGATCATGAGATGGATCCTACCATTATTCATTGTAATAACCAGAGTTATGTGAAGCTCTCTGAGAACCTTGTGTTTCATGATAAATCGAAACACATTAAGATAAATTATCGTTATATCAGAGACATGGTGCAGAGGAAAGCAATACACGTGCAATACCTTTCTACACATGAGAAGATTTCATATATCTTCACCAAACCGCTTTGCAAAACGAAGTTCGAGTACTTTCGTGAGAGACTTGTCCTGGTGGAGAATGCCTCCCTAGCTAAGAGGGAGTGTTGATGATTACAGCATTGTGAGACATCCTCCAGGACACGTTCTCCTCTGAGACTAAGTTGAGATGACCTGTGAGAGAGCCCGTGAGTTGGGTGTGCCCATGTGATGGGTGTGTCATTCCTCTCCGAGACTAAGATGAGACTATGTGTGTCCCTGTGTGGGGTGAGGATGCCCATGAGATGGGTGTGTCGATGTGTATGCCCCTATGTGGGGTGAGGATTCCCATGAGATGGGTGTGTTGTTTGAGATGAGACGATGTGTACCCCTGTGTGGGGTGAAGGTGCCCATGTGATGGGTGTGTGTCAGACTCTGGACTGAGTTGTTATGATGTGTGGTCTCCTGCCTTGTGGACTAAGTTGAGTCAAGATTGAGATGGTACTCCAGATGATTCTCTCATGGACTCAGTGAGATAGATATATGTTGAGTAAGATGTCCCTGTGGATCAGCACAGGTGGATGTGTCCCTAGTGGCTAAGCACTAGTGGATCCCTTGCTATATTGTCTAAGAGTAAGATTTACATGTAACCCTAATTGTGATATAAAGGGTACAGGTCAGATCCACCATATGTGAAAGATAATTAATGTTTATTGTAATAATTATTATTTTATGAGTTATTGAGGTCGACCCTGTTGTGCCAATAGACACCAATTTTTGGTCTGTCCAGTCTAGTATAAATAAAGGTAATTTCCCCATTGGGCACAAGTTTCAAGGTAGTAGAGCACCCTCTTGTGTGCATTAGGGTTTCATGTTTGGAGGATCTTCTCTTGAGAATATAGCAAAGGATTGTCAGGTTTTTCTCCCTTGTTGAGAAGGGTTTTCCCAAGATATTTCTTGTGTTCTTGTGCATGGTTATTCTTCTTGTGATCTTGGTTATTGCAACACTTGTAAATTGTGTAGATGCATTTGTTCATGGTTCAAGTAAATGATAAAACGAAATAAACCTCATGCTTGAACCTAGCATAGTGAAAATTCAACAATTTGTACCTGATTGTAATTTTGTGTATGGCTTTGGAATTTGTGCACATTATCCATCCTCCATATTTCCTTGGACTTAACATTGTAGGAACAACACATGGGCCTAAAATTTCCCTGATCAGGCCCTTATCCAACAACTCTTGTACCTGATTTCTAATCTCCGAGTTCTCCTTTGGATTCATTCAATATGTTGCCCTATTAGGAAGATTATTCCCTAGAATCAGATCTATATGATGATCGATGTTTCTTACGGTAGGAAACTCACTTGACAAATCATCAACCATAATATCAACAAACTCATCCAACAAATTTTTAACTTTTTTGGGAAAATCATTTAAATTTGTGCTAGTAAGAATTACCTTGGGCTTACCAACTAAAGAAAAATGTACCTCCTCATTTTTAATTTCTTGCATAAATTATTTTCCACTGACTAGCAGTACCTTAGGGTTGACTTCTTCGACTGGACTTTCATCTTTTTATGGCAAGAGTGTATGCTTCTCTCCATCCTTCTCAAAAGTGTATGTGTTGCTCCTTCCATCATGTATC
>ML796732.1:178959-192649 GCA_009831015.1 Picea engelmannii
TGGGTATTCTACCCTACGGACTAATAAGCTAGGGCTCTAAACTTATACGCAGATCATGACCCTCAAGACTTAACTTTTAACCTTCTACCCAAATCTGAAACCCCGATTTTCACATGCACACAAAAGAAGAATGAACCAACCTTACTCACCAATAATTCTCACCAAGAATGTATAATAATTCTCACCAAGAATGTATAATAATTCTCACCAATTACTCATGTAGGCCCAAATATAAGCCTGCCTACTATTTACTTATATGAATATGAATGACATCTTATATTGGATGAAGTGTCATACATACCCTCTTTTGTGTTTGTGCCCTATTTTGCAGTTTTGAAGATTTTGTGTGCAATTAGTCTTTGCATGCCTATTTTTGTTATGTGTGTCAATTTTAGCATACACTCATAGTTTTGTGTTGCATACCCTAATATTGATCTGCATGCAAAAAATTGTGAATGTAATTAGAAGTAGCATACCCACTTATCTGTGTGTTAGAAGGTTGCATTGTAAGAAGTTATGATTGTTTGTAAGTAATTTAGAGTGTATATAAATGAATGTAAATAACATGATGAGGGTTAGTGATGCAGGAACATCTTTCAAAGTCAACTCTGTAATTGACCTCTAGAAGGTCTTAGGAATTTATGAGAGGAAGTTGGCTCGCTCATTGCTATGGAATATTGTAATTTGTTTATTTTCCCAAGTTTGTCATAGTTCTAGAACAATTCCAAGTGTGTTTATGAGAAGAGAGTGTTTTTCCATGTAATGTAATAGATATGTTTATTTTAGATAGGAAGTTGAAGGAGTTAGAAAATCTAAGGTGAGTTGGAGGAGTGTTTGGATTCGATCCTATTCAAGGAAATGAATCAATTGTTGTTGAGCAAATTAGATGTTTTTGTTTAGATTTTTCCACAAAAATAGAGGATCAATCCTATTCGAATCGATTTCCTCTTGTTTGTATAAATAAAAACCATGGGCAAAAATGCAACAGTGGGAGTATTGAGAACAAAAAAATGTTAATGAAAACTTGTTACATTGTTCAGTTTTGGTTATACATTGAATGATTTTTTCTCCCAACTCGATTCTCTGCACATTATGTTCAAATAAAAAATAAGGAGAAGACTTTATTAGTATCCCAATGGTCGGTTAACAGAGGTGTTAAGTGAGAAAAAATTTGGAAATTAAAGTCAATGTTAATTGATAGAAAACCCTATAATTGACATAACTATAAATGAATTCTATGGAGAGAGTGACAATTATAAATGAATTCTACACACACAGACACACACACATAGAGAGAGAGAGAGAGAGAGAGAGAGAGAGAGAGAGAGAGAGAGAGAGAGAGTTAAGGGGTTTAAACCTGATCTAGTTACACCATTTTGGTGTCAAAGCGGAAGAAGGCAAAAGATAAAATTATTCCAACAAAGATGAGAAATGGACATCTGAAGAGTTGAATGGGAAGGTTATTTCTTTCGCCATTAGCAAATTACCTTCCCGAAGGTCTTGTAGAAAACTTTCTTTGTCAAGAAATGGCATTTAGGGCCAGAGGAAGAGGAAGAGCAAGTCAAGTAAGACCTATCGCTAACACGACAGTGATTGAAGAAATGGGAAATCTCCAGGCACGATTGGAATCTATGGAAGCTACCTAAAGAAGAGGCGTTGACATAGGAGATGTTAGTGACAGAGAAGAGGTATCTCCAGAGGGAGAGACAAAGCCTGAATAAGAAAGTGTTGAGGTAATATTGGTCAGATCTATCATGGGAATAATCTCCAGACCAAAGATGGAGATGTCAGTGTATGAAGGCAATTTGAATGAGGACGAATTGATGGACTAAATTAGCGCCATAGATAAGTATTTCGAGCATGAAAATGTAGCAAACGAGAAGAAGGTAAAGTTTGTTGTGACAATAATGAAAGGACATGCATTGGTGGGATGGACTACAAGATGAGAGGCAAAACAAAGGAAAGACAAGAACCAAAAGTTGGGATACAATGGTAGCAAATCTAAAAGGTTAGTTCATGCCCAAAGATTATTAGCTCAATATTTTTAGACAAGTGGAAAATATGAAGTAGAAAGGTATATATGTCAATTAAATAGTACACCAAAGAGTTTATAGATTAAATATTAGAGCTGGTCATATAGAAGAAAAACCATAAAGGGTCACTAGATATCTTATTGGACTAAGATATGAGATTTAGAATGAAATTGGCATTTTATCTCCAAGAATTGTTGAGGAGGCATATCAATTTTCTCTCAAGGTAGAGGAAAAGTTCAAAGTGAAACAAAAAGCAAAGAGGAAGAGGTCGGAGCCCAACAAGAGGCAGAGGACAACAAAGTGGTGGAGGAAGATTACCAACTCAACAAGAAGAGGCCAACAATTCACACTAGTATGAACATTCATTAAGAAGTGGGGATTTCAGGGGATGAGGATCTTATCAAACATGTAGAGGTTATCTTATCAGATGTTATATATGCAATAGGTTTGGGCACGGATATTATGAGTGTCCAAAAAACACTTCTATGAGTCTTGAGGGAGTGCATATGTTGTTCAAGCCGATGAAGAAAGTGTGAAGTCACATGTGCATGAGAATTCACCAAAGGTTGGAGAATATTTGTTGATGAAGCGAGTCTTGTTGAAGCCAGTCAAAGAGATCAAAGAACATGCATAGAGGAAGGTGCTCTCTGGAATTGTATGTAAAACCAAAGGTAAATGTTGTAAAGTCATTATTGATGGTGGCAGTATTGATAATTCGGTGTCTACAAAAATGGTTGAAAAAATGGGTTTGAAGAAGACAATACATACTATTTCATACAAAGTTTCATGTTTGCAAAAAAGACGTCAGTTTTTGGTCAATAAGCAATGTGAAGTGGAGTTCTAGATTGGAAGCTACAAAGACAAGGTACTTTGTGACATTATTCCTATGGATGTGTGCCATATTTATTTGGATAGACCTTGACAGTATGACAAGAAGGTGATACATGATGGAAGGAGCAACACATACACTTTTGAGAAGGATGGAGAGAAGCATACACTCTTGCCATAAAAAGATGAAAGTCCAGTCGAAGAAGTCAACCCTAAGGTACTGCTAGTCAGTGGAAAATAATTTATGCAAGAAATTAAAAATGAGGAGGTACATTTTTCTTTAGTTGGTAAGCCCAAGGTAATTCTTACTAGCACAAATTTAAATGATTTTCCCAAAAAAGTTAAAAATTTGTTGGATGAGTTTGTTGATATTATGGTTGATGATTTGTCAAGTGAGTTTCCTACCGTAAGAAACATCGATCATCATATAGATCTGATTCTAGGGAATAATCTTCCTAATAGGGCAACATATTGAATGAATCCAAAGGAGAACTCGGAGATTAGAAATCAGGTACAAGAGTTGTTGGATAAGGGCCTGATCAGGGAAATTTTAGGCCCATGTGTTGTTCCTACAATGTTAAGTCCAAGGAAATATGGAGGATGGATAATGTGCACAAATTCCAAAGCCATACACAAAATTACAATCAGGTACAAATTGTTGAATTTTCACTATGCTAGGTTCAAGCATGAGGTTTATTTCGTTTTATCATTTACTTGAACCATGAACAAATGCATCTACACAATTTACAAGTGTTGCAATAACCAAGATCACAAGAAGAATAACCATGCACAAGAACACAAGAAATATCTTGGGAAAACCCTTCTCAACAAGGGAGAAAAACCTGACAATCCTTTGCTATATTCTCAAGAGAAGATCCTCCAAACATGAAACCCTAATGCACACAAGAGGGTGCTCTACTACCTTGAAACTTGTGCCCAATGGGGAAATTACCTTTATTTATACTAGACTGGACAGACCAAAAATTGGTGTCTATTGGCACAACAGGGTCGACCTCAATAACTCATAAAATAATAATTATTACAATAAACATTAATTATCTTTCACATATGGTGGATCTGACCTGTACCCTTTATATCACAATTAGGGTTACATGTAAATCTTACTCTTAGACAATATAGCAAGGGATCCACTAGTGCTTAGCCACTAGGGACACATCCACCTGTGCTGATCCACAGGGACATCTTACTCAACATATATCTATCTCACTGAGTCCATGAGAGAATCATCTGGAGTACCATCTCAATCTTGACTCAACTTAGTCCACAAGGCAGGAGACCACACATCATAACAACTCAGTCCAGAGTCTGACACACACCCATCACATGGGCACCTTCACCCCACACAGGGGTACACATCGTCTCATCTCAAACAACACACCCATCTCATGGGAATCCTCACCCCACATAGGGGCATACACATCGACACACCCATCTCATGGGCATCCTCACCCCACACAGGGACACACATAGTCTCATCTTAGTCTCGGAGAGGAATGACACACCCATCACATGGGCACACCCAACTCACGGGCTCTCTCACAGGTCATCTCAACTTAGTCTCAGAGGAGAACGTGTCCTGGAGGATGTCTCACAATGCTGTAATCATCAACACTCCCTCTTAGCTAGGGAGGCATTCTCCACCAGGACAAGTCTCTCACGAAAGTACTCGAACTTCGTTTTGCAAAGCGGTTTGGTGAAGATATATGAAATCTTCTCATGTGTAGAAAGGTATTGCACGTGTATTGCTTTCCTCTGCACCATGTCTCTGATATAACGATAATTTATCTTAATGTGTTTCGATTTATCATGAAACACAAGGTTCTCAGAGAGCTTCACATAACTCTGGTTATTACAATGAATAATGGTAGGATCCATCTCATGATCAAATAAATCCATCAGAAGCTTGGGAAGCCACACTACTTCACGGACTGTCACACTCAACGCTATATACTCTGCTTCTACGGTACTCAAGGCCACATAGCTTTGTTTTCTAATGCACCAAGAAACCATGGCAGACCCCAAGGTAAAACAACAACTGGATGTACTCTTTCAGTCCACTGTGCTCCCTACCCAATCTGCATCAGTATATCCCTGCAAGATCATGTCTACACTGGAGGCATATCTCAAGCCATATCCAACTGTGCCTCGTAGATATCTCAATACATGCTTCACTGTTATCTAGTGAGTTTATCTCGGTTGAATCATGAATTGACTAAGTACATTCACTGCATAACATATTTCAAGTCTGGTGTTAACCATATACATCAATGATCCAATCAACTGTCGTTATAAATGTGGATCAATCTCGCATGAATCAGTAGAAGCATCGTTCATTTTCTTCAGATCCATCACCATCGGTGTAGGCATGGATTTTCAGTCTGTCATACCGAACTTCTTCAATATATCTATTGTATATTTTCCTTGACTCAAGAAAATCTCATTAGTCCTCTGCCATACTTCTAGTCCCAAGAAGTAGTGCAACATACCCAAATCCTTCATCTCGAATTCAGAAGTCAATGCTCGCTTGCATTCAACAATAAGTCTTTCTGAACCGGTGAGGAATAAGTCATCCACATACAGGACCAAGATCAAACACTCGACACCAACAATATGATAATATAAGTTTGGATCAACAACACTCTTTCTGAAGCCCAAACTCATCAAGAATCCATCCATCTTCTCGTACCAACCACGAGGTGCCTGCTTTAGTCCATACAGGGCTTTCTTCAACCTGCACACATGAGATTTCTCGTTGTGTATCACGAATCCCTCTGGTTGCTCGATGTAAACTTATTCCTCAATCTCACCATTGAGAAAGGTTGTCTTTACATCCATCTGATGGAGTTTCCAACCCATGGATGCAGATAGTGCAATGATAGTATGGATGGAAGTGTATCAGGCTATTGGAGCAAATTTCTCCTCATAGTCAATTTCCTCCACCTGTGAGAATCCTCTGGTTACAAAATTGCTTTGTATTTCTCGACACTTCCATCAGTTGTATGCTTGATATTATAGATCCATTTTGAAGTTACTACAGACTTCTCTTATGGTCTCAGAACAATATCCCACACAACATTTTTTAAGATGGACCGATATTCTTCTACCATGGCATCTTGCCATACCTGCTGACCTACTACTTTTCAATGACAAGAAGGCTTGGTATCAATGATGTGGCTCATGGCTGAAAAATAGCTCGAAAATGTCTTTGGTCGCTTTCTCTCTCGGAATGTGCCTTGAGGCGCTACATGGCCCTCTACCTCCTGCAGAGTTTGTCGAGCCCAGGCATGCCTTTTATGGCCTACTACAATGTCTCTGGGGATATCAACTGGACCAACTAAATCAACTGGAATAACTAGTTCAACTGGAACAACTAGAATAATGGTTGTCTCCCTTTGAACTGTTGAAAGGGGAGAGGGTATTGTCTCGCTGTCAATCTCCATATGAGATTCTATGGATCTTTGAAAGGCTATCTCTTATTCAAAGATAACATCTCTTCTCACCTCAATCTGTGTCTGACCAGGGATGTAGATTCAATAAGCCTTTGAAGATTCATTGTATCCCAAAAATGTGCCCTTTCTTCCTGAGCAGTCTAGCTGGGATCTCTTTTCTTTAGGTACATGAAGATATACTGGACACCCAAATATCCTGAAGTGTCCTACCTCAAGCTTCACTCAGGTGAAGGCTTCTTCGGGAGTCATGTTCTTCAAAATCTGGTGAGGACTCCTATTTTGACCATGTATTGTTGTCATGGATGCTTCTGCCCATAGAATCATAGGTAGATGTTGATCATGTATCAATGATTTGCATAATTTAATGATGGTTATGTTATGCCTCCTTCTCAAATAGTTTTGACTACCTCTAAGTCAAGTGACTCCCTCTGAATCTAAAGGATAAACATCTTCCTTTGTTGTTAACTTTCCTGGAAGAAGAAAACAAACGAAAAGAAACAAGACACGAATATCTCCTAGAGGTGAATAATGAATACATCTCTAGACTTAAAACAATTTAAGGATTGTTGTCACATCTACAATGCCTACTTGTAATGTAGCAAACTTAGAAATGTAGGTTAGAGGCATGATAATTAAAACAATCAAACCTGGAGTCTTCACTTCCAGTGTGTTGTTCCTATGAATGCACTGAGATCCCTTTGGATCCATGATTGCAGTAAAGGTTCCTTCCTCCTGCAAGTACCCTCATGACAATGATACAAATAATATATACAAGTGCATGCCTGAGAGTGTTGATATGAAGAGGAAGGCTTCATCTTTGATGTCTTCTTCTCTCTGATGTGGCTCTGGATTTGTGTTGGCCCTTGACCAAGTTTTGGGAGTTTCTTGGTCATGTTGACCTATTTTGGGACTTCGAGAGCCCGTCGAAGGAGGAGCGCAATATGAAGCGGAGATCATGGGATCTCGATGCAGTTTTGGGTCCCTTTTGGGTTTCTGGGATAATATAACGGGATTGGGATGTCGGCCCATGGGCTTTACCCATGTTTAGACCTATTCTTTAAAGTATAAATAGATGTCTAGGCGAGGTAGGAAGAGTCGGTGTGCTAAGTGCTAAATGAATGGCTAAGTGCTAGTATGGATTGTAAGGGCTTTGTGCATTCTATGTAAGACTTGCAGAGCTGAGTGTAAGTCCTTATGCGAGATTGTAGAGGGCTTTGTGCTGTAATGCAAGGAAGAAGGATCTAGCGAGCTGCGCAGATCTTCTATCCTGTGCAGAGTAAGGGTTTTGAAGGCTTTGTGCTTGTAACCAATTGACTGAAGACAATAAAGAAGAAGAGTTTGTGGATGTAGCCCCAGGGTGGGGGTGAACCATGTAAACACTATATTATGTGCTTTTGATTTGTCTTGATGTGTTCACATGTTATTTGCTAAGTGCTTTGATATGTTTAGATAGATCTACTTCTGCTTTGTGTTTATGATATGTGAGAATATTAGATCTGATCAAGATAGTCATGCTTAGTGCTTGATATGCTCATTCTGATCCATTTATATGCTAAGTGCTCAAATACTATAGATTTGTGTGAATGTTGCGAAGCTCTGTTTTATCAGCGAAGTGAATAGTGATTGCATATCGAGGGACTGACGGTGCTAAGAGCTATATCAAGTGTTATAATCACATATTTGTGTCCCAACTAAGGTTGTAGACACCTGAGTCTCGTAACCACCCCTGTCTCTACCTTGGGTGAGACTTCATCTGCTTCACAGGTGTTGCCAAAAGGGTCAATAGTTAGGGCTTTCTTGGTGTGTTGAACCCTGGGTCTGCCCCTGTGCCAACAAATGGTTCTGTTGCTGGGACCTGAAACTGTGATTGCTGGGAACTGAGAAAGAAGAAGCTATGTACAAAGATTCATCATAAAATTGTGGAAGATCTGTGCATAGATATGTTCCCTAGCGCGCAATATTCTACTTGACTTATAAAGCTCCATGCTAAAAGGAAGAAGCCCGATCTGATGAAAAGAGGTCAGATCTTAAGGAAAGAAACAAGATCTGAAAGCTTTGTGCTCTAAGAAAGGTAAAAGTGAGGATGTCTGATTAAAAGAGGTAAGATCTGCAAGCTCTGTGCTATGATAAAGGTAAGAATAGTTAAAAATTTTAGATCTAGAAGATTCGTGCTCTGTAGAAGTAAGATAAGTGGAAAATTTTGTTTCTAGAGTATGGATCTAGGTATGTTTAATAAAATTTGTCCTAGTTTGAAAACTAGGGTATTGATAGATGAAAGAAGATTTGATATTAATAGATATGATAAGAATAGTGAAAGATATGTTATACCTATGCATAGAAAGAATGTTTGGACTAACGAATGGATGCAGGATCCCTGAAAGAATTTATTGCAGGTTAGCTCCTATGATCCTAGTGCACAATACATAAGAGGCTGGGGATCATTTAAATAAAGAGAGGATTAACCCCCTGTTACAATTGCAGAAAACCGAGACATCTTGCTAAAGAAGGCCCTGGGTGAAGACCTAGTTGTCTTTGTTGCAAAGATGTGGATGATGAAGTGTTGGATTGCCCCAAAATGATTGCTAGGATTGAAGGAATGAATCTGAATCAATAAAACCCTAAGGCAACTCCAGAGACTATAGTAGAACCCCAGGAAGAATCAGAGAAAATATTGTTGCAGATGAGAGAAACCTTGAATGACCACCGACATATTAGATTATCAGAGATCTTTAAAGACAAGGAACGCCTTGAAGCAAGAATAGGAGACTTTGACATTGACTGTGTTCTAGATGAAGAAACACAGGTGAATATCATGACAGAGAGAACTTGGGAAGCTATAGGGAGGCCTGCTATGACTCCCTCATTAGGAGGAATAAGGTTATTCAAAGGAAAATTGGTAAACCTGTGTGGAAGGCTCACTCAGATACCTATGACCATCAATGGAACTTCAACAGAGGAGCATGTTGAGATTATTAAATTTGTTGAAGATTGCGCCCCGTTTACCATGTTAATAGGAAAACCTTAGATTGACAGAGATTAAGCCAAACAAAAGAAAGAATAAGAAGTCTTGGAGCAGAAGAAATAGGAGTTAAAAGATTTCATGACCAGGAGGATCACATACTTGATAAAAGAATAGGAGAACAAATCGAAGCTATTTAACACTAGAAACCCATATGTCGAAGCTGCAAGAACATTAGAAGACTCACAGGAGATTGAAGTACCTATCTCAGATAAAGAAGAGGTGTTACCCCTGAGCCCTAGGAGAGAATCTCAACAACGCAAAGTAACTAAAACCACAACAGATCACAATCAGAATGGAAAACGAACTACCCAGACAAAGCTCACTAGAAAGAAGGCTAGGAAGCAAAGTAAGAAGAGATCTAAGTTGCAAAAGGTTCCAGAAGGAACTTCGCAGACAAAAAATTTGCAAAATTGGAGCTTCGTTGGGATATCAGAACAACGACACATGGCACTTCACCATGGCGAAGCAATATAGCTGTTGGGGATATTATAACCATTCGATCGATGCTCCGAACGGGCAGAAAGGCAATAAAGGTTCATCATCAGACCGTTAGACCACATTGTAAGGAATTGAACAAGAGTTAATGGAGGCTCATAACCGTTGCAAGAGAACCATTGTCGAGTTGCCTACTTATCCCGTCGCGCCATGCACGGAGAACACTTTTGCTAACCAAGAATTTGAAGCCCAGAGACTAAGTGAATTGTATACAGTAATTATTGTACTATTTGTGTTTGTTCTAGTGCCGTATCTAAGTTCATCATGACCCCAATAATTTTAATCCCGAGCACGTATGTCCGACGAGCTCACCGCAGTTGAAGAATCGGTAATGACATTTCTCCTCGACTTAATGACTGAAAGAGTTATGTCGGAGAGAGGAGTGTCTACAGGTGTACAAACATCTTCGACAAGAGGACTGTTGGCCTCTCTGTCCATTGCTCGAGCCGGTCCATCCCATCCAGTAGATGAAAAGCGAACTAAGCACAAAGACAATCTTGCGAATGCCAAGTTGATTATGAGTATTCTACCCACCTATCTACCACCTCTGAGCGGTGCAATTAACCATGACAGTGTGCCTAGAGAATTTGAGTATGCTTTGGTCACTGCATACCTCCCGAAAGGGATGCGCGCAGTGCATGCAGACCAAGAAAAGATCGCAGCATTGAAGTTTAGTAAATTCAACCTCGACGATAGGAAGGTGTACAACATGCTCGCCTCGCACAAGTATCTCACTAGAACCAAGGGAAATAACTCGAAGATTGTCCCCCAGTCATGGACCATGAACCTCACGCAATCCACACTGCTCAATGTCATGAAGATTCCTCACTTTGGTAGGCACCAAGAAGAGAACACATGCGTCAAGTTGTTGTTGTCCTGCTACCATGGCGGATATTTGTGGTTAAACCACCACATCATAGTAGATCTGACGTTGATCAATTGGATCACAAGACTAAGAATGCAAGGCCCTGGCCCAAGGGATTTTTATCGAAGAAAAACCATGGATCACACTCTTGCGCAGAAGATTAAAGACACCTATAAATATGTTGAGAAAGGAACATGAGGCTACAAGGTATCCTCTATCTAGAGCGGCGCAGTGCGCCTCACCTGCCAATTGATCGCAGGAAAGTTGGTGTGAAATAATCTACCCACCCAAGTCATGGGATTCGTATTCAACCTCGTAGGGAAGTGTGCATAAGGACTTCAGATGAATTGGGTGCAGTACCTAGTAAACCAATTGGAACTGGATTATAGGGAAGTTTAGGACCAAGGATATGAGTTCCACTTTAGCTGGTTTCTCATACTGGTCACTTTCATCGCATGGGAGATGCCAGAAAGTGCGACCTTCCCGGACATTGAGCCCTTTGAACCTCTGGTTGCGAACTTCAGTACACTGTGGTACTTGAACGACATGAACAAGCAATGGCAATCAAATGTCATGTTCCACACATATTACAACCAATTGAAGACAACTATCTAGTATGAGCCTCGTATAACCCCGAACACTCTCCACAGGTTCAAGCCCTTGATGAAATTCAGCGCGGACCACCATTTCCTCTATATCACAGCGTGCGCTGATGAGCACAAACAACAGTTGCAGTCATACTACAAGTTGACGGAGGAAGACTTATAATAGGTTACTAAGGAATGGTCAGCGAACCTCCTCATCCCAGTAGATCCCATGGAGCTATCTGATATTGACAATCCATAAGCAACGCACGATACACCTGGACCAAGCAAGACCAAGAAAAATGAAGAAGCTCAAGATGTAAGTAGTACCTCGATGAAGACTGCTTCCATATCAGTAGAGCAAGGAGGAGATGGTAGAGAGATAGATGGCACATAAGTTGAACAAAAGAAAGGCGAGGTTACACTGCCTAGAGACGAGGAGGACCCCTCGAAGAAAAGCAAGGTTTCCCCTCTAAAACCTTCTTCAAGGAAAAAATCAAAAGCAACTAGGACCAAATTTGAGACCACCCTCACCTCAGATGACTTTGACTTCATCGTCGCAACATTGAACGATGCTTCGCTGGAGATAGCAGAGAAGCAAGAAGCTAAGCAGAAGGAGGTGTTCAATCGGATCAAGGTTGAACTTCAAGGAGTGCAACAGGCACTACAGTCTAGTTGCGCAGTTTCTACTGCACCTCTGCCATCAGAAACACCAGAACTAGGAGATGAGTCAACTCAACTCCACCGGATTGCTTATACAGTCGAAGCTCGCCTTTGACGAGCTCAGGAGGAGACAACACAAGCCACCCAGGCTTTAGCACAAGTATAGAAAGACCTTGAGGAGCAACGCAGTGCTGCAGAATGGGAAAAGCTTGCTCTGCAATCGAAATGGGATGAAGAAAAAGCACAGTTACAACAAAGTAAGGAACAATTGCTCCCAGAGCAACTCGAAGTTAAGGAAATGGTCAACAAAGCACTTCGCTCTGTGACATTTATCGAAGTAAAGGCCGAAGAGAGAGTTCCACAGTAGGTGCCACAACTTGAAGAGGTAATCCAGCAGCTCCAATAACGAATAGAAAACTTGGAGCTCTATAATGTGCCCGAGACCCCTCAAGATGTAAGAGACCTAAGGTAAGAAACTGCCCGCAGCGCAGTTGATAGATTAAAAGCTCTTGCATTGGAATGCAAGCAATTGAGTAATTGTAGCGCCCTGGCATATGAAAACCTCACTGAGAACTCGGAGTTACAGACACTAGAGTCGCAGCTCCAAGAAGCGAAGCAGCACGCAGATACACTACAGGTGCAGCTGAAGGCCCTGTTGGTTGTAGAAAGAATGAAGAGGTCTCAAGAACAACGCACAACTCAACAACAGATCCATATGCTTCAAAGCAAAGTGATAAAAGTCACTCAACGACTTCAACCTGGGCAAATAAGGCATGCATGTTGTTTACAGAGGTCGAGAGCCGAGGAGTAGAGTTAGAACAGGTTGTCGCCACAGCAGAACAACACCTAGAAGGGCTAGTGAATGACACAGTAATCCAGGAGTTCATCGAACAAGAGGCTACAATAATGCAGCAAATCGAAGCAGCTCGAGGCGTTCGAGGTAGAACTGATCAGATCATAGTGACTCGGGACGAGTCACAGGTGAGTGTTGGGGGCATGTTGGCCCTTGACCAAGTTTTGGGAGTTTCTTGGTCATGTTGACCTATTTTGGGACTTCGACGGCATGTCGAAGGAGGAGCACAAGATGAAGCAGAGAACACAGGTTCTCGACCTAGCTTTGGGTCCCTTTTGTTTTTTTGGGATATTGTAACAGGATTGGGATGTCAACCCATGGGTTTTACCCATGTTTAGGCCTATTTTTTAAAGTATAAATAGATGTTTAGGTGAGGTAGGAAGAGCCGGTGTACTAAGTGCTAAATGAATGGCTAAGTGCTAGTATGGATTGTAAGGGCTTTGTGCATTCTGTGTAAGACTTGCAGCGCTGAGTGCAAGTCCTTGTGTGAGATTGTAGAGGGATTTGTGTTGTAACGCAAGGAAGAAGGATCTAGTGAGTTTCCCAGATCTTCTGTTCTGTGCGGGGTAAGGGTTTTGAAGGCTTTGTGCTTGTAACCGATTAACTGAAGAAAATAAAGAAGAAGAGTTAGTGGACGTAGCCCCAGGGTGGGGGTGAACCATGTAAACATTGTATTACGTGCTTTGTGCTTTGTCTTGATGCGTTCACATGTTATTTGCTAAGTGATTTGATATGTTTAGATAGATATACTTCTGCTTTGTGCTTATGATATGTGAGAATATTAGATCTGATCAAGATAGTCATGCTTAGTGCTTGATATGCTCATTCTGATCCATTTATATGCTAAGTGCTCAAATACTATAGATTAGTGTGAATG
>ML796733.1:17392-32830 GCA_009831015.1 Picea engelmannii
TTCCGGACCCCCCCCCTGCTTAAAAGTTGAAAGGCAAGGGGGGTCCAGAATTTGATATGCGTCGTCGATCTGGGTGCGCAAATCTAGACCACCCGGTCTTTCTTACTGCTTACCACGGGCACATTGTCGCCCGAAACTTTGGACAAGTGGGTTTTTACCCCTTCTTTTGCGTTCTATCTCCTTATACAAGAAATATCGCTAACAGGTTCTCTTACTCCACAAAGCGTCTTCCCGTGAGGGCTTTCACCATAAGGGGACCACTTTGGAGTTCATCCACCTTTACTTTTTATCAACCATGAGAAGAAAATAATGAGTCATATTTGCATCAAACAATCTTGGTTGCATTACCCAAACCTTTGTGCTATGGGGCTTTCTTCAAGGGTTGACATCAATGAAAACCAACCTTAATCAACAATCTCCCCCTTTGGCATTGATCACAACACTCTGATGCAATACTAAAATCATATCACTCATGATCCCCTTGGAACCATGCCTTTGTCCTCTGTATCTGATAAATTTACCTATGTCCTTTTCATTTGATAAATCTGCTCCCCCTGGAACCATGCCTCTGTCCTTTGGATATGATAAATCTCTCCCCCTTTTTCATCAATGGAAAAGGTATCTTTCCATCCGGTGTTTCTCCCCCTAACTGAACTATCCTCTTATGGTGCTTCCTCATGTACATCTAAGACATATAAGATAAGAATTAAAAAGGAATTCAAAAAACATTCATTTTGGAGTAGAAATAACTCCAAGTCTTTGGCAAATATGCTCAAAGGATTCCCATGGAAGTGGTTTTGTAAAGATGTCTGCCACTTGTTCTTTTCTACCCACATACTCAACTCTATTGTTCTTTTCTACAACCTGTTCCCGTAGAAAGTGATACTTGATTGGAATGTGCTTCGTCTTGCAGTGCATCACTAGGTTTTTGAGATATTGATGGCACTTGTATTGTCACAATATATTGGAATGGGCTCATCATACTCAACATGTATATCTGTCAAAGTTTGTTTAATCCAAAGAACCCATGTACAACATGTTGTTGCTGAAATATACTCTGCCTCGGCTGTAGATAGAGATACTAATGATTGTTTCTTACTTAGCCATGATACCAAACACTCACCTAAGTAGAACGTTGCTCCATTGGTGCTTTGTCGGTCATCAATACAACCTACCCAATCTGCATCTATGTAGGAAATAAGTGATAGATCGTTTCCTTTTGGATACCATAATCCAAACTCTTTTGTTCCTTTGAGATATCTGAAAATCCTCTTTACTGCTAATACATGTGATTACTTTGGTGCTGCTTGAAATCCTGCCACTTGTCCAAATGCTTGCATTACATCTGGTCGGGATGTTGTCACATATAGTAGTCTGGCAATCATTGACCTATATTGCCTCTGATCTATAGACTTTGAGTCATCATCTATGCTCAACTTACAACTGGTTTACATGGGAGTGATAACTGGTTTGCAATCTTCCATTCTGAACCTCTTTAGCATTTCTTTGATATACTTGGTTTGAGAAATAAAAATTCCTTGGTTGCTTTGATGTATCTGAAGTCCTAGAAATAAGGATAGTTTTCCAAGTAACAACATTTCAAATTCATTATGCATGTCATTTGAAAATTTCTGGCTTAACCTGTCATCATCACTACCAAAAATAATATCATCAACATAAACTTCAATTAATAAAATATTACCTTGACTTACCTTGATGTAGAGGTTGTTGTCTACACTTCCTTTTCTAAACCCTACCTACTACAGATACTTATCCAGTCTGGAGTACCATGCTCTAGGATCCTGTTTTAGACCATACAAGGCCTTCTTTAATTTACATACATAGTTTGTGTTCTTTGACAAATGAAATCCTTCTGGTTGTTCAATGTAGACTTCTTCTGCAAGTTCCCCATTCAGAAAATATGATTTTACGTCCATTTGATATACTTTAACAATTTTGGAGCATGCATAAGCTAAAAGTAAACAGATTGCTTCCATTTTTGCAACTGGGGAAAATATCTCTTCAAAGTTGATTCCTTCAATCTGTGCATATCTTTTACATACCAATCTAGCTTTCTTCCTTGTAACAAGTCCATATTCATTCAATTTATTCTTGAAAACCCATTTTGTGCCGATCACATTCTTATTCTTTGGTCTTGGAACCAATTCCCAAGTGTCATTTTTCTCTATTTGGTCCAATTCTTCATCCATGGCCTTATTCCAAAATTCATCCTTCCTAACTTCTTAAAAATAGTTTGGTTCAATTCTAGATAAGAGTGCTAGGTGTGTTTGTTCTGGTGAAAGTATTTTTCTTCTAGTCACAACTCCTACATCTTTGTTTCCAATAATCTGATCTGAAGGATGATACTTTTGTACTCATTTTCTAGGTGTCTTTGGAGATACTTTATGAACTTGCTCGTCTTCTTCTTTCATATTCTCGTCATATTCATCTTCCTCTTCTACTTGTTTTTCATCTTCTTCTTCGAAATTTGCTCCATTGATTTGTTTTCTTCTTCCATTGATTCTGTTCTCCTTGTTTCATCAATTGTTATGTTGATGATTTCCACAACTTTTTTCAATCTTAGACTGTAACACTTGTATTCTTTCCTTGTACTTGAGTAACCAACAAGTATTCCTTTTTCCACACAAGAGTCAAACTTTCCCATTTTTCCATCTTCTCTTTTGATGTAGCATTTGCTTCCAAAAACTCTGAAGTGCTTCACATTTGTTGGTCTTCCTTACCATAACTAGTAGGGAGTTTTATCAGTGTTGTTTCTGAGCATTACTCTGTGTTGAATGTGAACTGTTGTATGCACTTCCTATTTCCAAAATATATCTCTCAATTTGGAATCCATTAGCATTGTTTGATCCATTTCTTGCACTATCATGTTCTTTCTTTCAACAACTCCATTCTGATGAGGTGTCCTAGCAATGGAGAATTGCCTTTTTATTCCATGACTGCTACATTAGTCCATAAATTCATTTGAAGTGAAATCTCCTCCATTATCAGATCTTAAACATTTGATTCTTGAATCCATCTCATTTTCAACCATTTCCTTGTAGATCTTGATGTTTTCAAAAGCTTTTGACTTGTTCTTGAGAAAGAAAACTGCAGTCATTCTTGTATAATCATCAACTAATAACATAAATTATTTTTCACCATTTAAGCCCTTTGTTGTAGTTGGTCCAGTTAGATCATTGTGAAAAATTTCCAGTGGTCTTGTTGTTGAATATTCCTATGATTTGAACCTGGTCTTTGTTTTCTTTCCTTGTTGAAAATGCTTGCATAAACTATTGGCTGGTTTCGTGATCTGGGGCATTTGTCTAACTACTTCTCTTTTGCTGACTTTGATAAGGTTATAAAAATGCAGGTGACCCATTCTTCTATTATATAGCCAACTTTCATCTTCCTTTCCTAGAAAACACTTTTCATTTCCAATTTCACTTAACACATATATGTTGTTTTGTAACATCCCACTCTGGCACACTGAGAAAACTTATTCCTTGAGGACACTTGCTCACAAGTGATCTAGACTTTTATGATGTTAAAACATTTATCCTTGATTATGATGCATTATGATAGATGACATGATGTTTTACTTCTTTGACGTAGACAAGTGCTATTGACTCAGTTTTATTAAGTGTGCAGGGTTTTGGACCTTGAGGATGTAGAGGCATTGGTGGAACCCCTTGGATTCCGGATTGAGTCAGGGAGTGTGCTATTTGGGTTGATTTATTTACTATGATATTTCATTGATTTTATGGTATGATGTTGACATGTTCTGACACGATTGTTGATGATGCAGGATGATGATAGCTTGTCGACCAGACTCACATATGGAGTAAAGGGGCTACACACAATTTCCAGAGAGGTTGAGGGAGAGGTGTGGACAACAGCCCTGCCACAACCTACTAACACTCCCACCGTGGCTCGAACTGTAGGTTAACGATTACCTAGTTCAAGAGGATCCACGATGCCATGAGGGAAGACTACGACAGTCGCTCACAATGATTCTAAGGGGCACGCAATAAGGCGGGGGCCTTATTCCTTAGAGCCCTTAGTCTCCCACAAGTTCACCTAGCAGAGTGTTGACTCCAGGGGTTATATATGTCTACCAATCAGTCAAGTTGGTGAGTGACACTCTTGGAGCACGTGGTGCATCCTGAAGGGCACGTCACGCAAAAGAAACACAAGTCGGTGAGTGGCACCCTTGGAGCACGTGGTGCATCTTGAAGGGCACGTCGCACGAAATAAACACAAGTTAGCGAGTGGCACCCTTAGAGCATGTGGTGCATCCTGAAGGGCACATCGCGCAAGAGAAACAACTGAGGCGAGTGGCACCGTTGGAGCATGTGGTGCATCCTGAAGAGCACGTCGCATTGATGTTGAGGAAGGAACAAACCTAGATGGCCCTAAGACTTTTAACACCTTAATAAATTCTTAAAACGACTTCCCAAAATAATTATCTCCCAGTTTAGAATCTAAACCTAAGTTTAAAACTTCTCTAGGGTAAAATTTTGTTAAGCCTTAAGAAAAAGACCCAAAAAACAAAAATAAAGATATAAACTAAAACCCACTTAAGTAATAATTTTAGTCTTCTTAAATTTAGTGGGTAAAATGAAGAGAGGGATAATTTAATTAAAGTCGGTGGTTCTAAATTGTAAAGAGGAAATAAATTATTTAACTTGTGGAAGTATAAAAAGATTTTAAATTAATAATAAAGGGAAAAGAGTAAATAGCGCAACTACCATTTTGGCTCTAATAAAAAGGGGAAAGAAGGGAACAATAAGAATTAGGAAACTAAGTAATGGAGGAAACATAATTAAGGAAAGTTGGGAACTTATGGTAAAAAGCGAGGTCAACATAGTAAGGAATCTGCAATTAAGAACCTTCTAATTTGAGCTAATTTAGCAACTTCATTTTTAGGGAAATTATTTAAAACATGTAAGGGGATCTAGGAACACCTAGGAGGAAATTTAGGAGCAACTCTAGGTGGGTGAGGGAAATGAGTAATTTAATAATTTAAAGAAAATAATTATTTGAGGAAAGATGGGGATGGACGACACTTGTGCAAAGGAGAATATTTAGAATATTTTTATCAAAACTTAATTAAAATGTGATTTAGGGAAAGTTGGAGGTTGGAAAAACTCTATAAAAGAAAGGGAAGATGAGGAAGAAGGGGATCGGTTGTTAGCGTAATGTTACACTGCCAGATTTCTGACGTGACTGATTACTTGTGGGGAGTTGGGATTTTCCAGCTCGGATAGGAGTGGTAGCTCGGCCCTGCGAGGCGAGCTGGGAAGCTAGATGTACCATCTAGATAGTGTGTGGCCCATTTGTGGCTCGGGGGGCTAAGGGGGAAGCAGAGTACCCCTAGCGATTGGGTGGGAGGTACCAGTGTAGTCTCTACGGTCGGCGAGCGGGAGCGGCGTGGAGTAGGAGCAAAACGGAGCGCATGGTCATCATTCGAGGTGGGAGTTAAGGCAACGGTATGTTTTTCATTTGCATGTCGGTATTAGATAAAATAATTTTATGATCTTGGCATTGCCGACATTCCTTGGATTTGTGCGATCTCCCGCTGTGACTTGTGTTTGTTGTCTGCGCTTTTGTTTTAATGTGGGCATTTTACTTCACTGTGGGCGTTTTACACATCACAGTGGGAATTTTTGTTTAATGTGGGAATTTTACACATCACTGTGGGCGTTTTTTTTTTAATGTGGGAATTTTTCTTCACTGTGGGCATTTTACACATCACAGTGGGCGTTTTTGTTTTAATGTGGGCGTTTTACTTCACTGTGGGCATTTTACACATCACAGTGGGCGTTTTTGTTTTAATGTGGGTGTTTTACTTCACTGTTGGCATTTTACACATCACAGTGGGCGTTTTTGTTTTAATGTGGGTGTTTTACATCATTGTGTGTGTATTACACATCCCAGTGGGCGTTTTTATGTTGATGGGGGCGTTTTACTTCACTGTGGGAGTTTTTCACATCACAGTGGGCATTTTTTTTTAATGTGGGATTTTTACATCACTGTGGGCGTATTACACATCACAGTGGGCGTTTTTATGTTGATGGGGGCGTTTTACATCACTGTGGGCATTTTACACATCACAGTGGGCGTTTTTATGTTGATGGGGGAGTTTGCGAGGTACCCACGATGTTTGTCAATTTTTGTTTATTGCCACTTGGGTAATTTCCATATGATGTTGCGAATTTAATGGGTGTTTCTGATTTTTTTTGCCCCTTGATCGCTGCCCAGTTAATTTCGTTTCCTGAATTTTTGTCGTTTGGTTGCCAGTTGTTAGCCGCCGAAATAAAAGTTATGTGGCCAATGGTATAAGTCTAATGTTATGGAATTGGATGACTTTTTTTATTTAATGCATTTTATGTGGTATAGCAGAGCCAAGTTCAATGCCCTTCTATTTATTTATTTATGGAATAATAATAATATAGGCAATGATTATGATTATGATTGAAATTTAGCAGAATATTGGAATGATTATGCAAAATATTTGAAATTTAGCATGATTGTGATCATAATCATAATTATGATCATAATAATACAACGCAGTTTGGTTTTAGTGGTATATAATGCAATTTGGTTTTAGTGTTATAAAAAGGAATAGTTTTATTTCCCTTTCCATAGAATCTGGATTCTTTATATGTTCTATTGAATGTAATGTAATGTGATGATATGTTAATGGAATGTAATAAATGTTCAGGTAATGTAATAGTAATGTAAATGGAATATTAGTGGTTCATGTTAATACCATTATTTATAGGATGCTAACTTCCAATATTGTCATTGTCCATGATAATGTTAGCGTAGTGTAATCTTTTAAATATATATTTTGGAAATAGGGTAATGTTAAGGATGGTATCCTTTATGGTTTAGTTATTATAGTTTAGACACTCCAGTTGCAAGCTTTCACAAATAAAGAAGGAGGGGGGGGGTGATATGGTTATCATGTATGGAAAGGGGTATTGTGGCTTTACGGTTCTTTGATAGCACATAGATGCATTGAAATTGGAATTTCGCATGGTTAGCGTGATATAAGATGTGTTGATGTTTAAATCTTACTTATGGTTAGTAGATGTTATCCTTGTGATTAGTTTTAATGGATGTATAATGAAACCCTTACTCCCTTATTTCATTAATGGATTTTTGGTATTTAATTCTTAATTTTTCACTTAAGTAAAATGGCTCATTTCCTCAAAATGCATAGCAAGCTACCTAGGAGTTGAACTGATTACATGAGTGGAATCATCATTAAATGATGCCTGACTTAAATGATATTGACCTTAACAAGTTACTAAACATATTTAGAACAGTCCTATGACATTTCAATTGAAGTTGTGCCCATGTGGTTCTAGATTTTCTTCTTCAGTTTCCTATTGCTCAATTGGCTTTTGTTTTTATTGCATATTGGGTTTTTCTGTGTTGCCCTTAATTCTGGCGGGCACCCTTATCCGATGGGTTCCTTCTGCAGGGTTCTTTTATTTGATTATCTTAGGGTCAGGCTGTTAAATTTAGGGTTAATAAATTTGTTGTTTATTTCTATGCTGACATTTAGGGTCGGGTTAATTTCAAGGTTAGTACTATAATTGGAATTGTCTAAACTCACAGTTGTATGATATCAGACTCTTCGATCTGATAAAGCTAGTCTGTGTGTGTGTAAGTCTGGGTGTGTGATTATTTTTGTGTAAAGAATCCAGTGCCGTATCAAGAGTCTCGATCCCTTTAAAGGCTGGGTTTCCACTCTTGTGACACACCTCTAAGGTCGTATCAATAGTCTCAGGCTCTTTAAAGGCAGAGTTACCACCACTGCGACCTCCTGACTAAGATTACTAGTTTCTGCCTTAGCAGTCTGCCATGAGCCTATCTAACATTCTCTCTCTTCGGAGCAGAGAACTAAGATTAAATGCCCTGCTTTCCTGTGCAGAAATAGTAAAATCTACTACTATGGATTCTTCCATCTGTGTTCGTACTGTACATAACGCAGTATGTCATTTAATGCTTGCAGTTACTTGTTGTGCGCCTTATGTCTATGGTCATTTAATGCTTGTAGTTACTTTTTGTGCACCTTATGTCTTCTTGTTGTGATCATCGTGGTTGCGTCTTGTTAGTTGTCGGGTGGCAACATAGAGTCAAGTGTGTCTGTTCCTTTTTACATGCGCACACACACCTTAAACAAAAAAATATAAAAAAATTGCACCTGTTAAAGAGTTGTTGTCGTAACGAGGAGGATGTCACATATGGTATCAGAGCCGGTTCAACCTGCGACTTGGGATTTTCTACGGATTTCATTGTTATGATTTGATTATACTATTACTAATTGATTTGACTTGTGTGCATGCATGTAATTATGGTTAGAGGACATCGCGGAGGTAGACGACGAGGTGCTAGGCGAGGAGGCGGGACACCTCCAGTAGCATCCGCACTTGAGGAGTCTAACCCCCAGGGAGACGAGCAGGTTCTCGAACAAGAGAAGATATCAGTTGGCGATGTTGTTGGGATGATGAGATATTTTCAGCGCATGTCCGAGGAACTGATTAGCTGATTGGATAGAGACGAGGCCAGGGCACTGACACCCACCAAGGTTCCGCCATGCGCACCGGCCGTTACAGGTAGCATTCACCGTGAACTCGAGAAGGTTAAATTTCCTGAGTTCTTTGGTGCCCCAAATGGTGCCGCCACCAAGGCATGGTGGGAGAATATGGTGATGTGCTTCGCACTTCGCGATTATACCTCCAACATAAAGGTCTGTATGGCAGTCTTTCAACTGAAGGGGAGCGCTCTTCTATGGTGGAAGAAGCTCCTACCGCAGTTGAACATGGTCGTTGAAGACATTTCATGGGAACTGTTCGAGGAATGGTTCTGAGAGAGGTACCTTTCAGAGGAATTCATTGAGCATCAACTCAATGAGTTCAACGCATTACGACAGGGAGGTCGTACATTGCCTGAGTATGAGGCACGTTTTATGGAGTTTCTCTTGTATGCTCTGCACCTTAACACTGAGAAGCTCGAGGTCAACAGGTTTGTGTTTGGCCTTAACGACAGCCTGCGTGCAAAGGTTAGGATCTTGATGCCTCAAACCGTGCACGACGTTGTACAAAAGGCCCTCATAGCAGAGGAGGATCTTATCAGTGGGGGTCAGACCAGGACTCCAGCGAGACCAGTAGGGCAAGGTTCATCTGGTACACCGCAGCATTAGACACCAGCGAGACATACGCTGGGATATTGTGGCTTCCAAAGAGGATCCAATTTCACTACACCCCGACGACCGCCGCCTCAGCAGCAGGATCCTTATTGGGGACCACAGCATCAGCAACAACGTCGCCCATAGCAGCAGTAGTTTAGGCCTGTTTAGTAGACCAGACCTGGGTTCCAGGCCGGTGGGCCATCATCTTCTACTTTAGGTACTAGGACTACTGGGCCGAAGAAGGGGTGTTAGACATGTGGGGAGCCACACTACCAGTGCGATTGTCCTGTGGAGAGGACCAGAGCGTCTGGATCATTCGGACCCACTATAGTGGGAGATATGGGCAAGGCCCATAGGATTCATGCAGTGGTGAATAACCGCCAGGCAGAGCACCAGTCGACTGTGCTCGAGACGACAGGTATTGTCGCTGACCAGACCCTTAGTATTTTGATTGATCCCAGTGCTACCAAGAGTTTCATTTTTGGTATAGCGCTAAAAGGATTAAGAAAAGGGCAGTTGAATAGGATGATTTCAGCTTCATAGAGATGGCTTCAGGAGCCAAACAGAAGGTTGGAGGAAAGGTTATGGGCTATGCCCTTAACCTGGGAGAGTTTGTCACGAGGGTCAACTTGTACGTCACGATCTTAGGATCTTATGACGTCATGATTGGTATGGATTGGTTGGAATCGCATGAGGTGATACTCAACTGTAAGATGAAATGGTTGATCTTGGTTGATGATGAAGGACAGAGACATGTGATTGTAGGATGGAACCAGGGAGTATCCCTGAGGTTCGTCTCTTTCTTACAGTTACGAAAGAGTATGCGCAAGGGGTGCAAGCTTTATGCGATCCTTGTGCTAAATGAAAAGGGAGTGGTGGAAGGTATAGAACACCTTCTGGTGGTGAAGGCGTTTGTGGACGTATTTCCAGAGGAGTTATCGGGGATGCCACAGGAAAGGGAATTGGAGTTTACCATATACCTAAAACCGGGGACCGAACCGATAGCAAGAATGCCTTATCGGATGTTGACCTCGGAGTTGCAAGAGTTGAAAATGCAAATGAAGGAGTTGTTGGACCTAGGACTGATACGCCCTAGTGTGTCACTATGGGGTGCACCAGTTATTTTCATACAAAAGAAGGACAGATCATGGAGGCTTTGCATTGAGTACCGTCAACTGAAGAAGGCTGCGATCAAGAATCAGTATCCCTTACCAAGAATTGATGATCTGTTCGATCAATTGAAGGGTGCAATGGTGTTCTCTAAGATCGATTTGCGATCAGCGTATCACCAGTTAAGGATCAAGGAGGATGACGTCCCTAAGACCATCTTTAATATGATATTTGGACATTATGAGTTTATTGTTTTACCATTTGGACTAACAAACGCCCCAGGGGTATTCATGAGTTTGATGAACGGGGTGTTCCGCGAGAACTTGGACAAGTTCGTCCAAGTATTCATTGACGATATATTGATCTACTCTCGGACGACGAAGGAGCATGACGAGCACTTGCGCTTGGTACTACAGTGTCTACAAGAGCAGAAATTGTCTGGGAAGTTGTCCAAATGCTCTTTTTATCAATCGAGGATTCACTACTTAGGGCATGTCATCTCCGGCGAAGGTATCACCGTGGATCCAACCAAGGTTGAGGCTATTATGGAATAGTCGGCGCCAACGAATGTCACATAAGTGCATATTTTTATGGGTTTAGCAGGATACTATCGATAGTTTGCCGAGGGATTTTTGAAGATAGCAAATCCGATCATGGAATTGCAGAAGAAAAAAAGAAGTTTGTTTGGACCGAGAAATGCGCGGAATCATTTTGAAGGCTTAAAGAGTTGTTGACCATAGTGCCGATACTAAAGGTCCCTAACATGGACGCATAATTCTTGGTATGAACTAACGCATCCAAGGAAGTTTTAGGCGGAGTCTTGATGCAAGACGGACATGTGATTGCTTACATTTCAAGGAAACTGAGAAGGCATGAGGAGAACTACGTGACGCATGATTTGGAGTTATTAGCCATCGTATATGCCTTGAAGGTTTGGAGACACTACCTTGTTGGACGAAAATTTGAATTAAGGACTAATCATTGTGGACTACAACACATTTTTACGCAAATCGACCTGAACGTGCTACAACGGTGTTGGTCGGAATTGCTTAACGAGTACGACTTTGAGATTACTTACATAAAGGGAACAATGAACCGAGTGGTTGATGCTTTGAGTTGGAGGTCGTGCATCTTTTCGGTGTTGCCTCTTCAGATGGATCTACGTGAGAAGATTCTCACTTTACAGCGTGATGATGATTGGTACAAAGAGGTCGAGGGTTTTATCAAACAAAACACAATGATGGTACCACGATATGAGGGATTTTCTTTTGATAGCGATGGATTATTGAGGTTTAGAGGTTGGATTTACGTATCACCAAATGACGAGTTGAGGATGTTGATCCTAAGCGAGGCTCATAGAGCAGTTTACATGGCTCACCCAGGAGTCACAAAGATGAGGGCAGACATTAAACCCTTATTCTTCTGGAAGGGAATGAAGGCCGACATAGTCAACTTTGTGGCTAGATGTCTAGAGTGTCAGTAGGTAAAGGCTGAACATAGACACCTGGCAGGATTACTTCAACCACATGCCATTCCAGAATCAAAATGGGAAGTTATTTCGATGGATTTTATTATTGGATTGCCACTGATAGAAAGGAGACACGACTCGATTTTTGTAGTAGTAGACACTCTGACGAAGAGTTCTCACTTTATTCGTGTGCGTACAACGTATCAGGCACCTGACATAGCAAGATTTTTCATTAGTGAGATTGTGAGGCTGCATGTCGTGCCTAAGAAGATTATATCCGATCGAGGATCAATGTTTACTGGACGATTTTGGATGAGTTTCCAAGATGCCTTGGGAACCCAACTTAATTTTAGTACTGTGTATCACCCAGAGACTGACGGACAGACCGAACGAATGAACCAAACCTTGGAAGACATGTTGTGTATGTACGTGATGGACCAACAAAAGCATTGGGAGGAATTCTTGCCTCTAGTAGAATTCGCTTACAACAACAGTTACCAGAGCACCATTAAGATGGTGCCTTTTGAGTTTCTTTATGGGTAACCGTGTCGAATGCCCTTGAGTTGGGATCGGCTTGAGGATAGGGTCCTGGTGGGACCAGAAGCGATCCAAGAAATAGAAGAGCAAATGAAAACCATAAGACAAAGGATTAAAGAAGCACAGGATCAATAGAAGAGTTATGCCGATGCGCACCGAGTCGACCGTAGTTACGAGGTCGACGATCGAGTCTTCTTGCGGGTTAAACCTCATAAGAGTTTGATCAAGTTTGGAAAGGGAGCTAAACTCTCTCCTAGATTCATGGGACCTTTCGAGATTGTGGAGAGAAAGGGGCATGTGGCCTATCGACTAGCCTTGCCTGATTCTTTGAGGCATATGCACAATGTTTTTCATGTATCTGTTTTGAGACATTATATTAGTGATCCTACACATGTGATTGACATGAGTTCCTTGCAGGTATCGGATGAGGGAGCGCTCACGGCTGAGCCGGTCCGCATCTTAGATCATCGCGTTCGACAGTTACGACGTCGAATGGTAGATCAGGTCAAGGTCCAGTGGGACAGTTATAGTCTACACTCAGTGACCTGGGAGGATGCATAATTGTCACCCAGTTCAGAATCTAAACCTAAGTCTAAAACTTCTCTAGGGTAAAATTTTGTTAAGCCTTAAGAAAAAGACCCAAAAAATAAAAATAAAGATATAAACTAAAACCCACTTAAGCAATAATTTTAGTCTTCTCAAATTTAGTGGGTAAAATGAAGAGAGGAATAATTTAATTAAAATCAGTGGTTTTAAATTGTAAAGAGGAAATAAATTATTTAACTTGTGGAAGTATAAAAAGATTTTAAATTAATAATAAAGGGAAAAGAGTAAATAGCGCAACTGCCATTTTTGCTCTAATAAAAAGGGGAAAGAAGGGAATAATAAGAATTAGGAAACTAATTAATGGAGGAAACATAATTAATGAAAGTTGGGAACTTATGGTAAAAAGCGAGGTCAACATAGTAAGGAATCTGCAATTAAGAACCTTCTAATTTGAGCTAATTTAGCAACTTCATTTTTAGGGAAATTATTTAAAACATATAAGGGGATCTAGGAACACCTAGGAGGAAATTTAGGAGCAACTCTAGGTGGGTGAGGGAAATGAGTAATTTAATAATTTAAAGAAAATAATTATTTGAGGAAAGAGGGGGATGGATGACACTTGTGCGAAGGAGAATATTTAGAATATTTTTATTAAAACTTAATTAAAATGTGATTTAGGGAATGTTGGAGGTTGGAAAAACTCTATAAAAGAAAGGGAAGATGAGGAAGAAGGGGATTGACTGTTAGCGTAACGTTACGCTGCCGGATTTGTGACTTGACTGATTATCTGTGGGGAGTTGGGATTTTCCAGCTCGGATAGGAGTTGTAGCTCGGCCTTGCGAGGCGAGCTGGGAAGCTAGATGTACCATCTAGATAGTGTGTGGCCCCTTTGTGGCTCGGGGGCTAAGGGGGAAGCAGAGTACCCCTAGCGATTGGTTGGGAGGTACCGGTGTAGTCTCTATGGTACGTGAGCAGGAGCGGCACGGAGTGTGGGTTCATCATTCGAGGCGGGAGTTAAGGCAATGGTATGTTTTTCATTTGCATGTCGGTATTAGATAAAAGAATTTTATGATCTCGACATTGCCGACCTTCCTTGGATCTGTGCGATCTCCCATTGTGCCTTGCATTCGTTGTCTGTGTTTTTGTTTTAATGTGGGTGTTTTACTTCATTGTGGGTGTTTTACACATCACAATGGGCATTTTTATTTTAATGTGGGCGTTTTACTTCAGTGTGGGCGTTTTACACATCACAGTGGGCATTTTTGTTTTAATGTGGGCATTTTACTTCACTGTGGGTGTTTTACACATCACAGTGGGCGTTTTTGTTTTAATGTGGGCGTTTTACTTCACTGTGGGCGTTTTACACATCATAGTGGGCGTTTTTGTTTTAATACAGTGTTTTATTTCACTGTGGGTGTTTTACACATCACAGTGGGCATTTTTGTTTTAATGTGGGCATTTTACATCACTGTGGGTGTATTACAAATCACAGTGGGTGTTTTTATGTTGACGGGGGATTTTTACTTCACTATGGGCATTTTACACATCACAGTGGGTGTTTTTGTTTTAATGTGGGCATTTTACATCACTGTGGGCATATTACACATCACAGTGGGCGTTTTTATGTTGATGGGGGCGTTTTACATCACTGTGGGTGTTTTACACATCACAGTGACCATTTTTATGTTGATGGGGGAGTATGTGAGGTACCCATGATGTTTTTCAATTTCTTTTTATTGCCACTTGGGTAATTTCCATATGATGCTGCGAATTTAACGGGTGTTTCTGACTTTTTTTGCCCCTTGATCGCTACCCAGTTAATTTCGTTTCCTGAATTTTTGTCGTTTGGTTGCCAGTTGTTAGCCGCCTAAATAAAAGTTATGTGGCCAGTGGTGTAAGTATAATGTTATGGAATTGGATGACTTCTTTTATTTAATGCATTTTATGTGGTATAGCAGAGCCAAGTTCAATGCCCTTCTATTTATTTATTTATTGAATAATAATAATATAGGCAATGATTATGATTATGATTGAAATTTAGCAGAATATTGGAATGATTATGTAACGACAAGCCTTGTATTATTCAAGAAGATTATTCGAAATTTAGCATGATTGTGATCATAATCATAATTATGATCATAATAATACAACGCAGTTTGGTTTTAGTGGTATATAATGCAGTTTGGTTATAGTGTTATAAAAAGGAATAGTTTTATTTCCCTTTCTATAGAATCTGTATTCTTTATATGTTCTATTGAATGTAATGTAATGTTATGATATGTTAATGGAATGTAATAAATGTTCAGGTAATGTAATAGTAATGTAAATGGAATGTTAGTAGTTCATGTTAATACCATTATTTATAGGATACTAACTTACAATATTGTCATTGTCCATGATAATGTTAGCGTAGTGTAATCTTTTAAATATATATTTTGGCAATAGGGTAATGTTAAGGATGGTATCCTTTATGGTTTAGTTATTATATTTTAGACACTCCAGTTGCAACCTTTCAGTTATTATATTTTAGACACTCCAGTTGCAAGCTTTCACAAATAAAGAAGGAGGGGGG
>ML796733.1:36640-52566 GCA_009831015.1 Picea engelmannii
ATAATTGCAGAGTAAATAAGCAATGAAAAAATGAAAAAACATACACTTACATAGTACACTAGTGTTTTACATGTAAATCCAAATCGAGAGAAAACCACATAATGTTTTTTCTTATATGTCTTGAAGAATTACATTCATTGGAAGCAAAAAATTCCTTTGTTTTCCAGCTACAACTAGAAGGAGGCTCCAACCCCCTAGTTTCTCAGGCTACAACCTGAGGGAAGCTCCAACTCCCCATTTCTCTGGCTACAACAAGAAGGAGGCTACAACCCCTTATGTTTTCCAGCTACAACCGGAAGGTGGCTACAACCACCTGTTCGTGCCCCGTCCTACCACCCTAAATTAGAAGTAGAATGATGGAACCAATGTCAACCTGTCACTGTAAGATATACCAATGTCAACCTATCACTGTAAGATATACCAATGTAAACCTATACCAACAAATCTTAACCATGCATCAACCTGTACCTCAACCTAAAATCAACTTGTACCATAAACAAGTGCATCAACCATGCACCAACCTGTACCAAATAACCTATAATAAACATGTATTATAAAAAAGTGCATCCAACCATGTACCAAGTATGTACCAATCATGTTTCAACTACTCATCAATATGTATCAACATCATCAACTATACACCTCATGTATGTGCCAACGCATTACCTACTTGTCTCAACCATGTACTCAACATGTACCTCAACCAAAATCCCTCATCAATTTCATTATCCAAATATTATTTGTAGCTCTGTAATAGACCTAGTGTATATGATCACATTCCTACAAACCTTCCTTAAATTCAACAACAAGACACCATCATTTTCATCAAACTTTTCTTTAGTCTCACATGCCTAGTTTTGGATTAGTCAACAACCCTAACTTGAAGTGATCATAATTGTGTACCTGTAATGTATAAAGATATGAAACCAATACACAATGTTCTTCAGTGTGTTTAATTCAATTCCTCCATGTTTCACTTCTTGGAACCCCTCAGAAAAGGCGTTATAACAAAGATGGCATACCTTGCTAAATTCTAGCTTATTCTAGAGAGCGACCTTGTAGAGAGTTCCCCGCACGTAATATTTTTTTAATTGATCGGAAACTATTACATAGAATACTAAAGACTCTAAACTAACAAAAACATTTGGTTTCACTGAATTTGGATATATTATGAAGAATTTATGACATTTTTACCCGAAAAACTTATTTTTTGACTAGTTTGAGGACTAGCCACAAACTCCAAAAATAGAATGAACCAAAAGTTGAGATTTTTACCAAATATACTTGGATATGTTTTCTCATTGGAATAAAATTTTCATGGTCTAAATAATTATAAAAAAAAAATTATAGAGAAAATGGTGAGATGACTTGTAAATAACATACCTTAGAAAGCACCATCAAAAGGATTTATCCTTCCTTGCATTTTGGCCTTGTTTTATTCACCTTCCCTCATAATTTCGGCTTAGATATCCTTAGTTACCTCAAACACCTATAGATATTTAATATTCTAAAGTGTGATTAAAATGATAGAGCCTTTCCTCTTATTTATACTCTCCAAGTAGCTTCCTTAAAAACATCTTCTAGGTCATTTGCACCCACTTTCCTTATTTTAGGGTTAACCCACTTCTAATTTCTCCATTAAATTTATTATTGAAATAATTTATTAGGTATTCACTTTGACTTATAATAAACTCATTGCTTCACTTTATTATTTACATTTTCAAATCTCTTAAACCACTTTGACTACTTTGACCTTTTGGGGCTTCTAGATGACATATGAGGGTCCTCCAACTTCGTAAGGCGATAACTCTCAAACCGTGAGAATTTATGTGACGTTACACATACCACCCAAAATCGAATGAAATGTACTATCCATATAGAATACTATTATCTAAAAATACATCATAACTCATACCGTTATCCATCAAACAAACTTGGGTCCATTACCCAAACCTGGGATCTCCAACTTCTTATGGCCATAACTCTCTAACCGTGAGGAGTTATGTGACGTTCCACATACCACCAGAAATGGAATGAAAGCACTATCCATATATGATAATTAACTTGAAAAATTCATTGTCCTTCATATCATTATTACACAATTAAGAATGGGTTCTCATACTCCATAAAGCGTCTTCTCGTGAGAGATTTCACCATAAGGGGACCATTTTGGAGTTCATACACCTTTACTTCTTATCAATCATGACAAGACAATAATGAGTCATCTTTACATCAAAAAATATTGGGTCCATTACCCAAACCTTTGTGTTGTGCGAATTTCTTCAAGGGTTGGCATCAATGACAACCAACCTTAATCAACAATCTCCCCCTTTGGCATTAATGGCAACACTCTGATGCAATACTAAAATAATATCACTCATGCTCCCCCTAGAACCATGCCTCTGTCCTATGTATTTGATAAATTTTCCTATGTCCTCTGCATCTAATAAATCTGCTCCCCTTGGAACCATACCTTTGTCTTCTGCATCTAATAATTCTCTCCCCCTTTGTCATCAATGGAAAATGTATCTTTCCATATGGGGATGCTCCCCCTGACTGAACTATCCTCTTATGGTACTTCCATGTGTACATCTAAGACATATAAGATAAGTATTAAAAAGGAATTAAAAAACAATTCATTTTGGAGTATAAATAACTCCAAGTCTTTGGTGAAGATATTCAAAGGCTTCCTGTGGAAGTGGTTTTATAAAGATGTCTGCCACTTTTTATTTTGTGCCCACATACTCAACTCTGATGTTCTTTTCTGTAACCTGTTCCTGTAGAAAGTGATACTTGATTGGAATGTGCTTCGTCTTCGAGTGATTCACCAGGTTTTTTGAGATATTGATGGCACTTGTATTATCACAATATATTGGAATGGGATCATCATACTCAACCTGTATATCTGTCAAAGTTTGTTTCATCCAAAGAACCCATGTACAACATGTTGTTGTTGCAATATACTCTGCCTCCATTGTAGATAGAGATATTGATGATTGTTTCTTACTTAGCCATGATACCAAACACTCACCTAAGTAGAATGTTGATCCAATGGTGCTTCATCGGTCATCAATACAACCTGCCCAATATGCATTTGTGTAGGAAATAACTGATATATCTTTTATATTTGGATAGCATAATTGAAACTCTTATGGTCCTTTGAGATATCTGAAAATCCTCTTTACTACTAATACATGTGATTCCTTTGGTGCTGCTTGAAATTGTGCCACCAGTCCAACTGCTTGCATTGCATCTGGTCTAGATGTTGTCACATATAGTAGGATGTCAATCATTGACATGTATTACCTCTGATCTGTAGACTTCGAATCATCATATTTTATCAACTTACAATTGGTTTGAATGGGAGTGATAACTGGTTTGAAATATTCCATTTCAAAATTCTTTAGCATTTCTCTGATATACCTGGTTTGAGAAATAAAAATTCCTTGGTTGCTTTGACATATCTGAAGTCCCATAAAGAAGGATAACTCTCCAAGTAACGACATTTTAAATTCATTATGCATGTCTTTTGCAAATTTCTAGCTTAACCTGTCATCATCACTACCAAAAATAATATCATCAACATAAACTTCAAATAATAAAATATTACCTTGACTTACCTTGATGTAGAGGTTGTTGTCTACACTTCCTTTTTTGAACCCTGCCTGTTGCAGATACTTATCCAGTCTGGAGTACCATGCTCTAGGAGCATGTTTTAGACCATACAAGACCTTCTTTAATTTACATACATAGTCAACGTTCTCTAACAACTAGAATCCTTCAGGTTGTTCAATGTAGACTTCTTCTTGAAGTTCCCCATTAAGAAAAGTTGATTTTACATCCATCTGATATACTTTAACATTTTTGGAGCATGCATAAGCTAAAAGTAAACAGATTGCTTCCATTCTGGAAACTGGGGAAAATGTCTCTTCAAAGTAGATTCCTTCAATCTATGGATATCCTTTACATACCAATCTAGCTCTGTTCGTTGTAACATGTCCATCTTCATTCAATTTATTCCTGAAAACCCATTTTGTATTGATCACATTCTTATTCTTTGGTCTTGGAACCAATTCCCAAGTGTCATTTTTCTATATTTGATCCAATTCTTCATCCATGGCCTTATTCCAAAATTCATCCGTGTTGGCTTCTTCAAAACAGTTTGGTTCAATTCTAGATAAGAGTGATAGGTGTGTTTTTTCTGGTGAATATATATTTCTTCTAGTCTCAACTCCTGCATCTTTGTTTCCAATAATTTTATCTGAAGGATGATTATTCTGTACTCATTTTCAGGTGTCTTTGGAGATACTTTCTGAACTTGCTCTTCTTCTTCTGCCAGTTTCTCTTCATCTTCATCTTCCTCTTCTACTTATTTTTCATCCTCTTCTTCGAAAAGTTGTTCCATTGATTTTTTTTCTTCTTCTTTTGATTTTGGTCTGCCTGTTTAATCAATTGTTACATTGATTCTTTCCACAAATTTGTTCAATATTAGATTTTAACAGTTGTTTTCTTTCCTTGTACTTGAGAAACAAACAAGTATTCCTTTGTCCACATGAGAGTCAAACTTTCTCATTCTACCATCTTCTCTTTTGATGTAGCATTTTCTTCCAAAAACTTTAAAGTGCTTCACATTTTCTAATCTTCCTTTCCATAGATCGTAGGGAATTTTATCAGTGTTGTTTTTTAGCATTACTCTATTTTGAATGTGAACTATTGTATGCATTGCCTGTGTCCAAAATATATCTGTCAAGTTGGAATCCATTAGCATTGTTTGAGCCATTTCTTGCAATGCCATGTTCTTTCTTTGAACAACTCCATTTTGTTGAGGTGTCCTAGAAATGGAGAATTGCCCTTTTATTCCATGACTGCTACATTAGTCCATAAATTCCTTTGAAGTGAACTCTCCTCCATTATCAGATCTCAAACATTTGATTCTTGAATCCATCTCATTTTCAACAATTTCCTTGTAGATCTTGAAGTTTTCAAAAGCTTTTAACTTGTTCTTGAAAAAACAAACTGCAGTCATTCTCGTACAATCATCAACTAATAACATAAAGTATCTTTCACCTTTTAAGCCCTTTGTTGTAGTTGGTCCAACTATATCAGTGTGCACAATTTCCAATGGTCTTGTTGTTGAATATTCCTTTGATTTAAACCTGGTCTTTGATTGTTTTCCTTGTTGAAAATTCTTGCATAAAGTGTTGGTTGGTTTCGTGATATGGGGAATTTCTCTAACTGCTTCTCTTTTGTTGAATTTGACAAGGTTATCAAAATGCATGTGACCCATTATTCTATACCATAGCCAACTTTTATCTTCCTTTCCTAGAAAACACTTTTCATTTCCAAGTTCACTTAACACATATATGTTGTTTGAAGTTCTTGCAGTTGTACTAACCAATTTCCCTGAATCTTCTTTTCTTATCTCACACTTTTTTGAATCAAAAGTAATTTTATGACCTTGGTCACACATTTGAATCACACTTAGAAGATTATGTTTCATATCTTCTACTAGTAGAAAATTTTGTGCCTTTTCATTCTTGTTCCCAATTCAGACTGTGCGTTCTCCAATGATTTTGGATGAATTATCATTTCCGAAGGAGACTGGTCCATTTTTTTCTTTTCGTAATGTAAGATATTTGTCTTTATCACCTGTCATGTGTTTTGAACATCCACTATCAACATAGCAACCGTGTTTCCTCTTCTTAGCTTGTAGAGTGACTATGCATTCTTCATTGTTATACTGATCCTGCTTTCTTATCCATGTCATTTTCTGAGATTATTGTCTGTGACTGTTGTTATATTGTTGAGGTTCTTTAGGAGGGGTTGTCATTCTACAATCCTTGGCCATGTGTCCAAAATTGTTACAATTGTAACATTCCACTTCAGTGATCAAAGATTCAAACCCATTGTAACTTCTTCTTTGTGTGTCACTAGGTCTCCTTGAATAATCCCTTTCTGTATAACTCTCAAAGTTGTTATTGTTCTTGTTGTTAGCTCCGCAATTCATAGGTTTATCTCCAAAATTATTACATGGATAACATAAAACAAAAAATATAGTTTGATACCTGGGAGTTGAAGATCTTCTGAAAGGAGGTTCTCTTATGAATCCTTCTTCTTCTTGAGGCCTATCTATCCGTTGTTGAATCTGAAATCTGAATCTTCTTGGTGGAGGAGTTTCCTTGTAATTTTCCTTGTATATATTCCTAATTTCTTTAATTGTTTCTACATAACTCTTTGTATTTGTTTCTTTCTCGGTTGTTTTGGATCTTGATCCCTTTTCTTTCTGATTGTATCCAAGTTTGGACTTGTCAAGATGATATTTTTGACTGCTGATAATGTCATCCAAAACTTTTGAGCTATTCTGCAAATTTTTATTTCGAATATCCTTTCTTAGTGTGACAACCTCCGCTTCCAAGTTTCCAATGATCTTGTCCTTTTCTTCTAGTTGTTCTTTGAGTGCTTCTTCAATTATTTTATCTTCTTATATTTGAACCTTCAATTTTGTGATCATTTTTTCTAGTTATTGAGTGTCATTTTTCTTGTATATTTTTACTTGTAGTTTCTTGTTTTTATTCTTTTCTCTTATGATAACTTCTATGGCACACATTAATTCTTCTCGATAGTCAACTTCTACCACTTCAATTTCTTCTTCGACTTCTTCACATTCTTCTTCGGCTTCTTCATATTCTTCTTTGGAGCCTTCTTTGTCAGAGTTTTTTACTTCCATGAATAGAACTCTTCCTGTCTCATTGTCACTAACTTCATCTTCATCTAATGATGAGATGTCTTCTTTGGTGTATAAGCTTTTCTTGAAAACTTTCTTTGTAGTTATTTTACCTTTATATGTGTTTTTTCCTTTTGAGTAACCTTCAACATTTGTCTTTTTCTTATGAGGACATTTGTTAGAAAAATGACCAATACCATCACAATTAAAACAAATTAAAGGGAGCTTACCTCTATACCTACTGTTGGTTCCCTTGTTTAGTATTTTGATGAAGTTGGCCACTTCTTCATCATCTTTCGAGGTATCATTGTTGCTGCTATATTATTCTTGTTCCTTTTTCTTTTGCTTTGATCTTTTGGATTCCTTGAAGGTTGCTTCTTTTACATCTGGATTTTTCTACTCGGTTCTCATTTCATATGCTGTGAAGATTCCATGCAGTTTGTCCATGCTTATTGAGACCAGATTCGATATTTTTTCTATTAATGATATCTTAGGGTTGAATCTCATAGGAAGATATCTTAGTATTTTTTGAACAATTACATATTCTTCAATTTATTCTCCCAATCCTATGATTGCATTCACTGTTTCATCAACGCGTAAGAAGTAGGTTGCAATATCTTCATCTTCCTTCATTTTTAGTTGTTCGAACTAACCTCTGTAAGTTTGAAGGTTTGTTGCTTTGACTTTTGTATCTCCTTCATAAATATTTTGAAGCTTGTCCCAAATATATTTAGCGGATTTACAGTGTGCAACTTTGGTGAATATCGTATCACTGATACCATTCAAAAGTGCATTTGTGGCTTTGTAATTATTCTCACCGAGTTTTACTGCTTTGTCATTTATTGCTGGAACTACTGGTGTTGTGTATCCATTTACAATTGATTGCCAAACTTGAAATCCATGTGCCTATATATATGTCCTCATCCTTATGTTCTAAAAATCATACTTATGTCCATCAAACTGTGGTATTCCATTTTTATATGAGTTTGTACTCTCCATGATCTACCTTTCAGTGGTTAAACTGATTTATGAAGGAACCTTCTTTGATACCAATTGTTGGATTACTGAGAGGGGGGGTGAATTAGTAATAGAGCAATTTAATCATTTTTAACCATATAATCTAGGTGTTATATCAATGAATCATTATCATCCAATAACTGAAGATTAAATAGGAAATGAACAAATGAGCAAACATACACATACATAGTACACCAGTGTTTTATGTGGAAACCCAAATCAGGAGAAATCCATGGAATGCTTTTTCTTATATGTCTTGAAGAATTACATTCATTGGAAGAACCAACTTCCTTTGTTTTCCAGCTGCAACTAGAAGAAGGCTCAAACCCCCTAGTTTCTCAGGATACAGCTTGAGGTAACCTCCAAATCTCCAATTCTCTGGCTACAACCAGAAGGAGGCTACAACCCCCTATGTTCTCCAACTACGATTGAAAGGTGGCTACGACCACCTATCCTTGCTCCATCCTGCCACCCTGAAGTAGAAGTAGAATGACAGAACCACTAGCAACCTGTCACTGTGAGATATAATGTTGTAAACCTATACCAATAAATATTAACCATGGATCAACCTATACCACAACCTATAATCAACATGTACCATAAACAAGTGCATCAACCATGCACCAACCGGTACCAAATAACTTGTAATCAACCTGTACCATAAACAAGTGCATACAACCATGTACCATAAACAAGTGCATCAACCATGCACCAACCGGTACCAAATAACTTGTAATCAACCTGTACCATAAACAAGTGCATACAACCATGTACCAATCATGTGTCAACTACTCATCAAATATGACTCATCAATATGTACCAACATCATCAACTATACACCTCATGTATGTGCCAACTCATCAACTACTTGTCTCAACCATGTACTCAATATGTACCTCAACCAAAATCTCTCACCAATTTCATCATCCAAATCTGATTTTTATCTCTGTAATATACCTGGTGTATATGATAACATTCATTCAAACCTTCCTTAACTTCAACAACAAGAGACTAGCATTTTCATCAAACTTTTCTTTAGTCTCACATGCCTAGTTTTGGATTAGTCAACAACCCTAACTTGAAGTAATCATAAATTTGTACCAGTAATGTATAAATATCTGAAATCGATACACAATGTTCTTCACTATGTTTTATGTAGTTCCTTTAGGTGTCACTACTTGGAACCTCTCATAAAAGGAGTTATAGAAAAAATGGCATACCTTGCTAAATTCTGGCTTATTCTAGAGAGCGACATTGTAGAGCATGCCCCACGTGTAATATTTGTTGAATTGATTTGAAAATGTTACAAAGAATAATAAATACTATACCATAACCAACACATTTGTTTCACTAAATTTGTATCTATTATGAAGAAGTTATGACGTTTTTACCCGAAACACCAGTTTTAGACTAGTTTCAGGACTAGCCACAAAACCTATTTTCCACGGAGTGTAAATCAAAAAATACAATGACCCACAAGATGCTTGGATATGTTTTCTCAATGGCATAGAAATTTCACATTCTGAAGCATTATAGAAAAACATTTATAGCGAAAATGGTGAGATGACCTATAAATAACATACCTTAGAAAGCATCATCAAAAGAATTTATCCTTCCTTGCATTTCAGCCTTCTTTTCTTCACCTTCCCTCAAAATTTCAGCTTATATATCCTTGTTTACCTCAGACACCTATATATATTCAATATTCTCAAGTGTGATTAAAAATCAAGAGCCTTGCCTCTTATTTATACTCTCCAATTAGCTTCCTTAAAAACATCTTCTAGGTCACTTGGACCCACTTTCCTTATTTTAGGGTTAACCCACTTCTAATTTCTCCATTAAATTTATTATTGAAATAATTTATTTTGTATTCACTTTGAATTATAATACACTCACTACTTCACTTTTTTATTTACCTTTTAAAATCTCTTAAACCACTTTGACTACTTTGACCTTTTGGGGCTTCTAGATGACATATGAGGGTCCTCCAACTTCGTAAGTCCATAACTCTCAAACCGTGAGGAGTTATGTGACATTCCGCATACCACTAGAAATGACATGTAATATCCATATAGAATTGTATTATCTGAAAATATATCATAACTCATATCGTTATCCATCAAAAAAACATGGGTCCATTACCCAAACCTGGGGTCTCCAACTTCTCATGGTCATAACTCTCTAACCGTGAGGAGTTATGTGGCGTTCCACATACCACCAGAAATGGAATGACAAGAACTATCCATATACGATAGTTTACCTGAAAAATACATTGTCCTTCATCTCACTATTCCACAATTAAGCATGGGTTCTCTTACTCCGCAAAGCGTCTTCCTGTGAGGGCTTTCACCATAATGGGACCACTTTGGACTTCATCCACCTTTACTTCTTATCAACCATGACAAGACAATAATGATTCATCTTTACATAAAAAAATCTTGGGTCCATTACCCAAACCTTTGTGTTGCAGGGATTTCTTCAAGGGTTGACATCAATGACAACCAACCTTAATCAACAATACAGGCTCGATAAATCCTACCTGGGGTCAATCTTATCAATCTAATTCTCCTTTCCAAGGTAGCATACCCAATCAATCAACACATGTTGTCTAATTGACTCAAAACCCTCCACAACCGAATTTCACAGGACCTTATAACTATTTACAAATTGCTTATGGTACTACTGGTATACCTATAGGATTGCCTCCTCAAAATTACCAGTTTCCTCAAGTGAACAAACAATTATCGTTTCTAGCTACTTTGGATTTACAGCATTTATCTAGGATTTTGAATGATCCTATTTTTCATTCTCCTTGTTGGTTGGTTATACCTGCCAAATTACTATCAGACATTCCTAAGTTTTATAGTCGATTGAGAGAAGACCCAAACAATCATGTCATGGAATTTCGTCTTTGTTGTTCATCCAAATCCTTGATGGATGACTCCATTCAATTACATCTTTTCCAACGCACTCTTACAGGTTCGAAAACAAAATGTTATATCGAATTTCCACAAGGATTATTCAATGGCTTTAACACCTTAGTTATGGATTTCTTGACACATTACCAGTTATCGATACGATATGAGACAGGAACTGAAATTTTGAGTTCATTTAAACAATCCTCTTCTACTGACATTTCATATCATATTCATGAGTGGAGGAGAGGAAGATGATTAATCAAAGTTCCACTTCGTGGTCAATTATTGGTTGAGTGGTTTACCAAATCCCTCATCATTCCTATATCACATGATGTTTACATGGGTTGTGTCATCACTGAAGAGAAGGAGATTAGTCATGCTCAATACTTGGATCTAGTTTATTCTCAAATGAGCATGCTATATGAATTGATCTATGATGCTCCTCGCTCATCTACAAGTCCAACCCCAACACCTCCAGTAGCTTCTCATGTTTTTGATGGTGTGATTGGCACTTTTCATGCTAAGACTCAGTCCAAACAAGACATTCATTCCAATCCCAAATATACTAGTACTAATGTACAAAATGATACTCCTCTGACTTCCTCACTGAGTAAAACCTTTGAGTTCAATACAATTTAGTCTACGCCTTTTGGTAAATCTCAAAATAAAAAGAAAGGGAAGGGTAAGAATAAAGAGGATAAAACTAATAATAAACAATCCGATAAACCCAAGACTCAACCTATTGATGATAAAGACAAGTGAAAACCTTGTTATCCTTGTCTTATTTGTGGTTAGGACCATTATAAAAAATATTTTCTGAGAAGTGTTGAGATTACTAAGTTCCTTCAAGGAATCGGGATGCCTCTACACCTGTCATTTTGTCACAACCTTTTCCTTCTCAACAACAGGCCCAATTGATTATTCATGACCAACCTTCTCCCTCTACCACATCTTATGTAATTATGTGTACTGGTGACTCCAAGAATAATGAAGTTGCAATTGGTGCTTGAACCACGCAATATTCTCCTTCTAAAGAGAAAGTTGATGATTCATCGCCTCCATTGATTCAACCTCCTCCATCGACCTCGCCTCCAAACAATTGTCTTCATATCAAATGACCTAGTATAGATACAAATATTCATCTACCTCCTAAGGGAATTATTCGTAAGTCCTCATTTAACCCCCATGCATGTGCCACTCAAAACTATAGTATTGTAAAAGATCTTGCACAGGAACCTTTTGCGATGTCATCTCTCTAAGTCTTTAAAAATTTTCCTACACAACCTATTGGGTATATATTACATTATTTTCACAAGTAGGGAGGGGTGCTAGGCCCCCCTTTGGGTGGTTCATGGGGGTGAAGTCCCCCACACAAAGTTTCATGGGAAATGCCCCCAAGAAAGTGTTTTCTACCTCAAGAAACATGCCAGATATTTAGGTGGGTTTTTGGCACATGGTTTCTTTGTCAATGGTTTTCTATTTCTAGTTAAAGAATTAGGGTTGTTGACTAATCCAATTCATTGGGTTAGGGTTTTGGATGACACTGGCTCTTATATGTATATTGTATTGTAAACAATGTATAAATATGAATGAGTATATAATATGTTGGTTTTCCCAGTTTGGGTTTCCATGGAAAAAATCTTTGTGTAATGTTTGTATTTGCCATTGTATCTTTTCTGTTCTTTTACTGAAAATCTATTTGAAGTAAATGTTTTACAAGGTTAAAATATACATTTGGTATCAAATATTTGTTGGCTTTAGGGGGACACCTTTGTTGTCAATGGTTTGGCTCAGGACTATGATAATCCTTGTTACAGTGGGAGATATGTGGTATTGATTTTTCAGTTAAAAAGAAATGGAAAGAAACTTGATAATGGAGATCGAGAAGTTTAATGGGAAAAGTGTTGAGATGTGGAAGCTCAATATAGAAGATCTATTGGTAGATAGATATTCATGGATCATGGTAGATCCAAGTACTTCACCTACAGGAACTTCAACAGATGACTAGAAAAATTTGAAATGAAAATCAAAGAGAACAATCTGATTGTGCCTCTCAGATTCAGTATTATTGAATGTGTCAAAGGAAGCTACAACCAAGGATTTATGGGAAACATTAGGGAAGTTGTATCAGTATAAGTCCCTATTAAATAAACTATTCTTGAGAAATAAGTTGTATAACCTGAGGATGAGCTATGGAGACTTGGTGGAAGAGAATTTGAACGCCTTCAATAATATGGTAAGTCAGTTAGTATCTGTTGAGATGAAAATTTCAGATGAAGATAAATGTATCAGTTTACTGTGTTCTTTACCATACTCCTGGGATATTCTGGTTGTATCCATAAGTATTAATACAAATTCCTTGAAGTTTGATGAAGTGGTCTCATCCTTGTTGTCGGAGTAGATGAGATAGAAGAATATGGAAGGACAGAGCACAGACGCATTATTTGCAAGAGGATGTTCCCAGGAAAGAAATAGATCTAAGTTCTCAAGTGGGTGATCTAAGAATAAGGGTATATATAAATTCCTCAGAAAGTTTTTAAAGGTATGTTGGAGATGTGGAAAACAAGGGCACTACGAGAAGCAGTGTAGATCCAAAGTTGAGAAAAAAAAGGGATCTGAAGAATCTCCTTCTATAGAAGAAAAGACCTCCAAGGAAGAAGGAGGGGATGTGTAATTGGCTTCTTCAAGCTCACATATAGATCATGAGGAATGGTTGGTTGAATCAGGTGCATCCTTTCATATGACTCCCCATAAGGAGTTTTTCTGTGAATAAGAAAGGTATGATGGAGGTAATGTTTTCTTAGGTGATGATTCGACAACCAGAATCATAGGACGAGGAAAATTCAAGTTCATGCTCATATATGGAAGGATTAGAACACTTCCTGGTGCTCTGCACATCCCAGGTTTGTCTATAAATTTGATTTTTGTAAGAAAAATGGGCAATGCAGGGGTAAAAACAATATTTGACAAGGAATCTTGTAGGATGGTTCGAGGAGCAATGGTATTGTTGAAGGGAGTTTGGTTTGGAACTCTGTATAAGATGCAAGGAAGAACTATTAGTGATGGGTTTAAGAGTTCCATTGTTCCTAATATTGGAGTTGAAGAAGAAATAAATACTACAGTCTTTGGAGAAAAGGTTATGTTTTGTCATAAAATACTGGGGAATATTGGAGAGAAGGGTCTTCGACTACTACACGGTAAAGGTATGGTTGAAGGTATGTTTGACTTCTCTCTAGATTTTGATTTTTGTGAACATTTTCTATATGGGAAACAAAATTGGGTAAGATTCCCCTCTTGTGCAATGATGGAAGAAGGAATTTTACAACTAGTTCACAATGATGTTTTTGGACCTGTGTTGGTCCCATCATTGGGAAAATATGTGTACAATGTCTCATTTATAGATGAATTCTCGAGGAGTACTTGGATATATTTCCTTAGAAATAAATATGGACTCTTTGACAGATTTAAAGAGTTTAACGCTCTCGTTGAGAATCAAACCGAGAAAATAATTAAGGTGTTGAGGATAGATAATGGCAGAGAGTTCTGTGGGAATGAATTTGAAGAATTTTTTAAGAAGTGAGGTATAGAAAGGCAGAAGACTACTCCATTTACACCTCAGTAAAATGGAGTTGCAGAAAGGATGAAAAAGACGTTGATGGAAAAAGAAAAGTGCATTCCCAGTGGTGTCGGGTTAGGGAAAGAATTATGGGAAGAGGTAGTGGGTACTGTATGTTACCTGGTCAACAGATCACCCTCATCAGTGTTGGGTGAAAATAATCCACAAGAGGTATGGATTGGTAAGGATCCTTCTCTCACGCATCTTGTTCCAAAGGAAAACATGAGAAAGCTAGATAACAAGGCTAAAAAGTGTATCTTTATTGGATATAAAGATGGTATCAAAGGTTATAATATTTGGAACCCAGAAACTAAGAAGGTAGTGTATATCTGAGATGTTGTAATTCCCATATATTACTAAGGGTCATTAAGTTTCCTAAACATTTTAAGAAAGTAAACCGAAACAAAACTTCATAACATAATATTGACTTTTATAACAACAACTTCAATAACTAGATTTATCAATAAATACTAAATGATGTACAGTATGAAATAAATGCATAACTTAACAAGTACCTGGATCTGATGCTAATTTATGTTGCCTCTTTGCTTTGTTGTTGCCTTTCTGCTCCCTACTACATAGATCACCCTGCCACAAACAGGAAAATAACTGCCCAAAACTATTGTCCTCCATGCCAACTAGGAAAACTACCTAGCTCCAGGATATCTACGGATATCCTGGCCCTCCGTGCCCAAAAACTCTAGCTACTCAGTGCCTCCCCTGATCAAAAGCCATAGCCTCAAAACTTTGTGCTCCCAGTAAGTCCAAAAGTCCACAAAATACAGCAGTGCACAGAAACTCGCTGCTCACAACAACACACCACCGTCCAGAGGCTCTCTGCTCACGGCCAAACATCACCGTCCAGAGGCTCTCTGCTCATGGCAAAAATACCATAGTCACCGCCAATACAGTTGGCTCAGCAAATACCATTCGCAGCATCCATCCCCGCTGAATGGTGCGCACATCCCCCTCTTCTCGTTCCTTATTCCTCCCGGCCGACTCAAGCAGTTACTCCTCCAACCACCCTCTGTGTCCTCCGTCCTTCGTCATGAGTTAATGTTTTATCTCCTCGGGGTCCATGGCTATCCCTCTCTGCATACGCCACCATTTTTATATCATTTTTCATTGATCTATTAATTTTATTTCACAGGTCATTAAATGTGATCTGTAATTTGAATTATTACTCAGTTAACCATAATTAATTTTACTTTATAATCTTTAAGCACGTATCCAATTAGGGTCGTTACATACACCCACGCTTCAAGAAACTTTGTCCCAAAGTTTAAGGTATCTGATGGTACAAAGGAAAAGAGAATGGTTCACACATTCACAATAAGTAACCAACAATATCAGTAAGTCAAGAAAACTCATACATACTAGTGTATATGTACAAGAAATGCATGTGTAGCTAGTACATGCAAACCTCGTGCATATACTAATAGTCAAACTGTCATCCTTTAATAATTTAGGTATGCATTCAATCCAATCAGCAAGATTAGTCTTTTATGAAAGACAACAATCACTTATTTGTGTGAGAAATCCTTTTATTACAATTGTCCAGTTCAGTAATTTATTTTAAACAGCTATGGTTTAGTTACATAATAATGAATATTCATATATACACATTTTTCTTCATCAAATCCCACCACAA
>ML796733.1:54226-89047 GCA_009831015.1 Picea engelmannii
CATCATGTGATACAAATAGCCACCTTAAAAATCGTGTCTTGAGGTGCCCATATTTACCATCGCATAGAACATGGGTTCAAATCGGGTTTTATTTAATAATCCACACAAATTTTACCAATATTTGATGTAGTCAATGTATAAAATATATTCGTTATTGTAAGTTTCCCAGCTAGCACTTTACAACTCACAGCCCCTCTCAAATTCATTCATCTTAAATCATAACATCACTTCTGACTCACAATTTTCAATACATCTCCACTCAAACAAAACTCAAGAATTTATACTCCTGTCTTGAGTGCTTCTATGAGTTGCTTCGATTTCCCTTTCACAACTTCCAAATTGGATTCCACATCAATCACTATTATATATAGATCATTTTTGTGTTTTGTCATATTGATATTAAATTAATGGTCAACACTTCAATCTCGCCCATCAGGTTTGACATGGATTTTCACTCCTCCCATCATTTTGTATCCAATGCATTCTCGATTTATAGTTTTACCAACACTTCTATTTTCTCGCTTTACTATTTGGAATTTTAACATAGTGCCTAAACTTATCCTCTTATGATACAAACATGTCGACGAGAGTGGTAATAATGTTTCACGATTTCAATGTATCTCCACCTAGAGAAAAGACAATATTTATTAGCACGTCTCAGGGATTTCATAATTCCCTTCAATTTCCTTATTCTCTATTTCCAAGTTGGATTCCATATTTAATTGTTCGTAGGAACCCCAATCTCACCGCTTCAAGTTTAACTTTATTCTCCCAAACTGTGCTCTAGTAACTCTTCACAAATTCAAATGCATCAGTACATATTTAAATTTTCAATATCAATCTTGCTTATCATACTCCTTCTCAATCTTTCGTCCTTCAAGCTCTCCACAACAATGTCACGATAGCCGCAATGTTCCACCAATCTTCCATTATTTAGACTTTATCAGGACTTTCAATTCCCTGATTTACAATGAACGCCTTTCCTCTGAGCACCGGCCTCTTCCAGCTATGCGACGGTCCATATGACCGCTCCCCATGCGATCGTAGCCTTATCCCTCTATCGGGATTTCGGGCTTCGTGAAACTGAAAGGTGTAGGACTTATGTCCTCAGGATCCCCGATCCTTCGATCTCTGATGCCACCTGTCGTTAACTCCCGTCAAGGTTGGACCTTCCGACATATGTCCAGTGTCGTACCCTTAACTCCATCGGGAAATCGCATGTCGGAGGTTCACGTTTTTAAACGCGCTCGTTCACAGACCCTTCCTAGCTCTGAACCCCGATATGGAGTGACACTTGTCTGCCACTTAAACGTTATGGTTGTGGGACCCGTCGCGTTTCGGGATTTCGCGACTTCTCCGGTCGTGATTCCTTTGTATGCAGGAAACCCAAAATGTCGAACCCCGATCCCTCGGGATCCCCTGACATGTATCCTCGTAATGAACGACTCAGATCTCATCGGGAAATCGCGGATCGCGATTTCCTGTTTCACAATTTATTTACCCTCGAAAACTCTGATGAACAAAACTACGACGGCGCCTGATCCTCTGCCACCTGTCCATGCAGATGGACGGTCCTGATTGACTCTCGGGGCTTCGGGACTTTCAAGGTCCCGGTTCTCATGACTTCGAGAACTCTAATTTTTCGATGGCTAATACTCCGACCCACTCCGGAACTCCGACACCTGTCCCTCAGATGGACGGTCCTGATTGTATCGGGAAATCGCGTATCGCGATTTCAACCTGCACAAGTCTCATGTCTCTGGAAACCCCGATTTCACGACTCTTCGGGATCTCCCGACACGCATCACTACCGTTTGGACGGCTCCGATCCTATCAGAATATCGCGAATCGCGATTTCATTATGCAATGGTTCTACACTCCTAAAATCTCCGATGATAAAATCCTGACGCCTTCCCAAACGCTGACACGTGTCCTACCGAGATCAACGGCTAGGATCTGTTCTCGGGATTTCGAGAATCACAAGGCCTCGATTCTCAGACTTAACAAAACCCCCATGACTCAGATTTCCCGATGACTCTTCCGGGACTCTTCTTCTGCACACTAGGGCTTAACCCCAACGCAACTTCTCGAGATCTAATGGCTGGCGGGATTTCGTCAATCTTCTCTATAATATCCCGACCATTGATTTCTTCCTTCCTGAAGACCTTCTTGGAAATGGCTAAGTATCCTTCCCAGAACTTGCTCTCCAACGCCTACGCTTGCAACTCTTGTTCGAGCACTCCATGGCACAAACTCCTGTTCTCTCCTTTAGCAATATCACGAAGGTGCTATACCTTCTGAGCTTTTCTACTCTGATTCTTTCAGAGGAACTTGCGCGCACTCCTTGCGCTCAACATTCAACAACTTCCCAGTGCTGAATCCTTTCGACTCTGCGCACTCCTTTAGCAGCAGTCTTAGATCTTCTTTGCTCAGATTCACAACTGAGACTTCTTCTTTATCCTGCGCACTCCTTGCATGGCTTCAACAACCCACTTCCACTTCTGGGTGAATGAGAACAAAAGTTAAACTACTGAGCCTTCATCCCGTAGCTACGTTAGCCTTGTGATTTACTCGCCACTCCCAGTGCATATGCCACCAGTCTAGGCCTTAACACCATTAATTAACCTTAAGGTAGGTTAACCTTCTACTTAAAAAAATTTATTATACTAATTTAACTTAGCTTATCTTTACTTTAATTTTAAACTAACTTAATTTTATATATATATAAATTACTTATACTAAATTATTTAATTTACTCCATATTATTTTTAACACTTTATATTATATCTATATAAAATAATTGAACGTATACCCAAGGGTTCAGGAATGCATGGTTTCCACGTGCTCGCCTGGCTTTCTCAAGCTCCCTCGTATCTATTCTCAAATTCTACACCTGTCAGCCTTTCAACTCTCTACGCGTCCTACCTTTGTCCCACTTTCTCATCCGTTGGGACTTTCCTCGCATCAGTCTTTGTCCACCATAGATCTTCCTCTGCTCTGCTCAGAGGTTTTCAGAATCTCCTTTGCCATGGCTCACCTCCACACCGTTGTTCTGAGCATTTCACCAGTTCGTTTTGCAGAAACAGAGTATATTGATATGGCCCCTGATAAGATCCAGGACCTGGAGTCCAGTCTCCTTGAATTGTTGGGAACCGCTCCCTTGTCTGTACATTTTGTGGAGCTTGCTCTCAGCTATAGTAAGAGGTACGATTCAGTCTGCATGTTGTGCACAGTTTCAGTACCTTCAAGAAGAACGTGGGATTATTCGTATCAGGAATTGTATAAACCTAGCTTACACAGTGGTAATGAATGGTGATTTCTTCTTTTGAAACAAAATGATTTTCTTGTAATTTCATCCCTGTATGGATTTTGGGTATTTTTCTTTCAATTTATTTCATTTATATTTATAAATTTATTCACCTGTCCATATGCATGTAGTTCGCTGCATATATATTGCCTTATGTATTGCTCACGCCCCTTTTCTCCTAACTGTGAAATTATCCACTTGAATTTCGGGTTTCGGGGTTTCCTTATGCCTGATACCAAGAGCTTCCTGTCCTCACGGATTCCCGATCTCCGATATGGCGATGCGCCCCCTTCTAGCTTTAGCCCTCCCCTAGGCTATGCTTTGGTCCATGTGACCTTGTCCTATGTGACCATAGTCCTATTCCTTGTCGGGATTCGGGGTTTCGCGACTTTTGCTGTCACGAACCTCTGTCATCGCAGACTCCCGATTACCGAATATTCGATATGGCACTTTATGTGCTAGCCCTCCAGGCTAGACATCCCCCTCATATGACCATCGTTCCATGTGGCCCCGACCCTATCCTTCGTCGGAGTTTCGGGGTTCCAAATGTCGAACCTCATAAGTCCTTAGGATTCGCGATTTTCCGATCCCCAATATGCTCCTAGCACCTTAGCCCTTAAGCTATGCTTGTGATCCACACGACTTCGCCTTGTGACCACAGCCTTATGGCTCCCCATCGGGTTTCGGTCCTTCTCGAGCAAGAATTTTCCTTACTTCAAATTTTGTGATGCCTTAGCATTTACTTTTGGTCAACGAAGGTTTAAAAGTGGGTTAAAACTTTAAATATTGCGAGTGAACTATTAATGAAATCGGGATTCGGGGTTTTCCGTAACAAAGAATCACGAAACCCCGATCTCTGATTTTGCGACGTAATTAAGGCCTAATTAAAACATTGATTGATTAATCCTTTTTAACAAAGGTTTAAGTGTTAAGTTACTTACATCGTGTAATCTACTACGTGTCCAACGCTGACCCTCTTGTGGGCCCCGCTATCCCTTGACCCATCGGGAAATCGCGTTTTGTGATTTCATAATGCATGGATACTTGGTTCACGGGATCCCCGATTTCCCGATGACTCAAACCCCGATGGATGATTCCTTATCGAGACTTCTCCGATAACGCTGGTCTCGTCCATGCGTCCCCTAAATGAACGGTCCCGATTCCTCCGTGGTTTCGAAACTTGTGATGCCATGGTTTCCTTGTTCTCGGGAACTCCGATTTCCCGATCTGCGACCTTCACCCGATTCCCGACACTTGTCCTATGTAAACGGACGGCTCTGATCTTCCCGGCGTTTCGAGACTTATGGTATCTCGATTCCCTTGCCCTCGAGAATTCTGATTCTCCGATGGCCAATATCCCGACTCTCACGTGATCTCTGCCACGTGTCCTCTAAAATGAACAATTCAGATCTTGTCGGGAAATCGCGGATCGCGATTCCGTGTGACATGATTTTCGTGTGCTCGAAAACTCCGATTCCTTGATTCCCGACTCTCTCCAGGGTTTTGACACGCGTCCTAAATGATGGACGGTTCAGATCAACTCTTGAGGTTCGCTACTTTACAAGGCTAGGAACCCTTACTTACCCGTACCACGATGACCAAAATCTCGATTTGTTGGTCACGCGACACGTGTCCTCCTCGAGATCCTACGGCTATGACTCATCCTCCGTTCCGAGGTTCTCCTGGTCATGGATCCATGACTCCTGAAGCTCTGGAATATCGATGAAATCTCGACTCCTTGCCACCTGTCCCCAACAGATGGACGACTCTGAATGTATCGCGGTTTTCACTATGGGTTTCCCGACCCCTTGCTCACGGAACTCCCGATTTCGCGAACTCCGATATCTCGATGCCTTCACACATCTCGTCGGGATTTCCCCTCCCGTATTCTTTGAGGACTTAACTCCATCGCAACTCCTTGCAGATCTGTCGGTTGTCGGGTATCCGCCCAAGACCAAGATCTGACAGTTCAGATCTGTTCTCCTTTGGGGATAATGATTAGTTGCACAAAACATTACGTAGTGTTAAAATTGCTCTCTTGGCACGGTTGAAATTTTTATGGGTTTATAGTTCATTATTACAATCATCAAGGCTTAATATAGGCTAATAGTTCACACTATTCCTGCGCGATACAAATCTGCTAAATTTCCTTGTTCCGACTGCGCATCGGCAGTTCCTCATTTAGGTAAGTTCGAGGTGAAGTAGGCCTTTTCAGGGTCCAGTAAACGTCTTTTGCATTTTATTTAGTATGGTTCGCTTAATTATTGAATCTTACCAGTTTCAAGCCTTCCAGAGAAGCTTCCCTCGACATTTTCATCGGTTTCAGGTGTCTATTCTACCTAAAACTTCATTAACAGCATTGCCCAAATAAAATTTACATTATGACTTCTCTTTTCCGTGCTCAATAGCTTGGATACCATATTGTATCATGTATCAGTTCCATTTAGTCAAACTGAACACGTATCTCTTACAGGTTAAGCGTGGCTGGAGTTAACACTCCTAGTTTCGGCCCTTAGGCCCTAGATTTCGAACTAAGATGCTCTGATACCATATGTAATGCCCATATATTACTAAGGGTCATTAAGTTTCCTAAACATTTTAAGAAAGTAAACTGAAACAAAACTTCATAACATAATATTGAATTTTATAACAGCAACTTCAATAACTAGATTTATCAATAAATACTAAATGATGTACAGTATGAAATAAATGCATAACTTAACAAGTAACTGGATCTGATGCTAATTTATGTTGCCTCTTTGCCTTGTTGTTGCCTTTCTGCTCCCTGCTACATAGATCACCCTGCCACAAACAGGAAAATAACTGCCCAAAACTATTGTCCTCCCTGCCAACTAGGAAAACTACCTAGCTCCAGGATATCTACAGATATCCTGGCCCTCCGTGCCCAAAACCTCCAGCTACTCAGTGCCTCCCCTGATCAAAATCCACAGCCTCAAAACTTTGTGCTCCCAGTAAGTCCAAAAGTCCACAAAATACAGCAGTGCACAGAAACTCGCTGCTCACAACAACACACCATCGTCCAGAGGCTCTCTGCTCACGGCCAAACATCACCATCCAGAGGCTCTCTGCTCATGGCAAAAATACCATAGTCACCGCCAATACAGTTGGCTCAGCAAATACTGTTCGCAGCATCCATCCCCGCTGAATGGTGCGCACATCCCCCTCTTCTCGTTCCTTATTCCTCCCGGCCGACTCAAGCAGTTACTCCTCCAACCACCCTCTGCGTCCTCCGTCCTTCGTCATGAGTTAATGTTTTATCTCCTCGGGGTCCATGGCTATCCCTCTCTGCATACACCACCATTTTTATATCATTTTTCATTGATCTATTAATTTTATTTCACAGGTCATTAAATGTGATCTGTAATTTGAATTATTACTCAGTTAACCATAATTAATTTTACTTTATAATCTTTAAGCACGTATCCAATTAGGGTTGTTACAGATGTGGTATTTAGAGAAATGAAGGATGTTTTTAAACAAGAATTCCTACTAATTAAGGAAGAACCAGAGAAAATAGAGTTTGATTTAAAGGATGATGAGTCAGAATCTACAGAAGAACATGAATCAGAAGAAGATGATCCTCATACTCTAGTATTGAGGAGATTGGTTCGAGAAAGAAATCTATCGGAAAGGTATACTCCATCTAATTTATATTCAAATTTTTCTTTGTCTACTATTGATGATGATCCTAGAAATGTCAGGGAGGCAGTGGATTTAGAAGATGGAAATCTCTGGAAAAGGGCCATGGATAAAGAAATGGCATCTTTGGATAAGAATGAGGCTTGGGATCTAGTGGTGTTTCTTCCTTGAAGAAATCCCATTGGCAGAAAATGGGTATTTGAAAAGAAGCTGAATGAAAAAGGGAAAGTGCAGAAATACAAAGCTTGGTTAGTAGAAAAGGGTTATTCCCAGGTTGAGGGAATTGATTTTGATGATATTTTTTCTCATGTTTCCAGGTTAACCTCTATAATATTTTTTTTATCAGATGATTCTACATCTTATTTTGAAGTAGAAAAAATCAAAGTAAAGACAACATTCCTCCATGGGTATATGGAAGAAGAAATATAAATGAATCAACCAGAAGGTTATGTTGTGAAGGGAAAGAAGGAGTTGGTATGCAAGCTGAAAATTTCCATGTATGGTTTAAAACAGTCACCAAGGACGTGGCATCAAAAATTTGATACTTATATGCTGGGACTTGGATTCACAAGAAGCAAAGAGGATCATTGTGTGTATTTTAAATTAGTTGGTGATCATTTAATTTATTTGGTCTTGTATGTGGATGACATGTTGTTCATAGGAAACAACAAGGAGATTATTCAGGATGTGAAAACTTACTTGTCCTCTAAATTTTCCATGAAGGATCTCAGTGATTCAAATTTCATTTTGGGCATGGAAATTAAAAGAGATCGGAAAAAGAGGAAACTCTAGTTAAATCAAATAAAATATGTTGAGACAATATTGCAGAGGTTTAATATGTAGGAATGTAAGCCGGTCAAAGTTCCTATTCATGTTGGTGTAAGGTTATATGTGGATTGGTGTCCCAAGACACAAGAAGAGGAGGAGGATATGTCTTGTGTTCCATATGCGAGTGAATTTGTAATTTTGATGTATGCAATGGTTTGTACTAGATTGTACATTGCACATGTAGTGGGAGTTTTGAGAAAGCATATGTCAAAACAAGGGAAGGAACATTGGACAGCAATAAAAATGATTTTCAGGTATTTGCGTGGCACTGCTAGCTATGGATTTTTCTACCAAGGAAGACCAAGATTGGAAAAATTGGTGGATATACATGGATTTGTGGATGAAGACTGGGCTGGAGATCTAGATAATATAATATCTACAAGTGGGTATGCATTTAACCTGTTTCGAGGAGAAATAAGTTGGATGAGAAAAATTCAGGCAGTAGTGGGAATTTCAACTACATAAGTTGAATACATGGCAACCACTCATGCAATTAAGGAAGAAATATGTTTACAAATATTGTGTTTAGGCATTGGGTTGGTACAACAAGTTGTAAGGATCGATTGTGACAGTCAAAGTGCACAATTTTTCTAGCGAAGAACCTGAATTATCATTTAAAGAAAAAACATATTGATATTCAATATCACTTTGTGAGAGACATGATTGAAGAAAATAAAGTATTGATGATGAAGGTGGACACTTTGAAGAACATTGTTGATTCATTAACAAAATCTATGAGCATTGAGAATCTCTCTTGGTGTAGAGGATCCATGCGCATTGTTGCCCTGGATTGTTGACTACATAACCCTGTAACCCCCTGTATGCAAAGAAAAAAACAAGTGGGAGAATGTTGGGTATGTGTTATATTCTTTGCATGAGTAGTAGTGTCACGTATTTAGGTGGTTTTTTGGCACATGGTGTCTTTGATGATGGTTTTCTATTTCTGGTTCAGGAATTAGGGTTGTTGACTAATCCAAGTCATTGGGTTAGGGTTTTGGATGTCGCTGGCTCCTATATGTATATTGTATTGTAAACAATGTGTCACTATGAATGAATATAGAATATGTTGGTTTTCTCTATTTGGGTTTCCAGGGAAAAAATCTCTATGTAATGTTTGTATTTGTCATTGTGTATTTTCTATTCTTTTACTAAAAATCTAGTTGTAGTAAATATTGTACAAGGTTAAAATCTACACAAGCGAAGGAACTGTTAAAGGATATTGGTGGAATCGATCCTACTGATACAAATTTGATAATATTTGATCTAGAATATTACATTCCAAGCCTCCCTCATCAATTAGCATTTCAAATACAAGTCATTATGGAAAATAAGAATATTTGTAGAATAGTTGTTGATGAAGGAGCTTCGACTTGCGTCATGTTTGTCACTTGTTGGAAAGCCATTAGCTCTCTTTCCCTTACCAAGTCACAGAATACGTTAAAAGATTTTAATGGTGCAGGGTTTAAACCTTATGGTGTTCTTCCTTTGTTATATTTTGTGTTAGAAGGAAAAGTGGTTACTATTGAGGTTGAGGTGTTTGTTGCACCTCTCGATTACAACCTTTTACTTGGTTGTATTTGGATCGATGCTATGTGCACAGTTGTTTCTACTCTTTTCCATGTGATATGTTTCCCTCACCAATTTAAAGTTGTTACAATAGCTTAGATCACCTTTTTTAGTTCCGATTCACGCACTAGTAATGTTCCATTCATAGTGAAAACACCTCTTGGTTATGAGAATGTTGATGTGGGTCTTTTAAAGGATTCATAGTTAATGGGTACTTTCCCCATTCCACCACCTGATGTTCCTCCTCCTTTTTTTACTTCCATTAACATGATTTCAACCAATGTTGGAGAAACACCTAAGTCTTATGACCCTTGGATAGTACCTAACTTGGACAAATGTCTTCGTTATGGAGACCAAATTCCTTTAAGTCAGGCAGAATTAGCCTATCAAGCTATTCAATCAACAACCCCTTCTCCTCATTCTCTCTTCGATACATCTCCTTAACTATTTCACATGGTGTTTCACACCGATGAAATGATCATGACATTTATTTCCATGGAATACACCCCATGGGATGATGGGAATCATCGTTCTATCCTTTTCTTGGAACCTGAGACTATTGAGATTTATCAACGGATTTTAAATCAGTCTACAGTCATTAATATCCCCCCAGTTTCTAAACCAACATGTGATGTTTTGTATGAAGGGAACTTGGCAAATATTTCACCTACCATCCCTCTAGATATTTTGATTAAGCCTGGAATTGTGGAAAATGTTCATATCAGTTCCTCATGTTCTCTTGATGATATATGAACGTACAAGGCCCTTATCCAAGAATTTTGTGACTTTTTTGCATGGAGTTGCGAAGAAATTCCTGGAATTGATAAATATATTGTTGTACATTAAATTAGCACATACCCTGACGCTAAACACATTCAACAAATACTTTTCCCAGTTCATACATGAAATTTTTTTGCGATCAAACTCAAAGTTGAAAAACTTCTTAAAGATGTTTTTTTCTACTCTGTAGCATTGACTGATTGGGTGTCCAATCTTGTTCTGGTTATGAATAAACAAGGAGCGATCTATGTTTGAGTTGATTATAGGGATATTAATAAGGATTTTCCCAAAGATAATTATCCAACCCCTTTCATTGACCATATCGTTGACGATTATACCAAGAGTGAAATATTCTCTCTGATGGATGGTTTCTCCAACTATAATCAAATCAATATTTTACCCATGGATCAACATTAGATTGCTTTTGTTTTCCCTTGGGGTACCTTCCCATATCGTAAACTCCCTTTTGGTCTCAAGAATGTTGGTGTGAATTTTCAATGCTCTATGTCTTATGTGTTTAATGATATTAGGCACATTGTATAACCTTACCTGGATGACTTACCAGCGCATTCCATGCATCATCAAGATCACCCGACACACTTACGAACCATTTTCCTATGTTGTCGATATTATCGCATACGATTGAATCAACATAAATGATTTTTTTGTGTGGAGTCGAGATGGCTTCTCAGGTTTATTGTTTCTACGCATGGGATTAGTGTGGATTGTTTGAAGGTTGAAGCTATTATCAATTTTCCTCTTTCTTCTACCTTACGCCAACTCCAAAGTTTGTAAGGGAACGGAATTTTTTTATGCCGATTCATTCCCAATTATGTCGAACTAACGCAAGGTTTCAATTAACTTCTTAAAAAGGGTCATGATTTTGTATGGGACAACACTATAAACAAAGCCTTTGAATATTTGAAACTTTCCTTAACCTGTACACCACTCTTATTTCCCCCCGATTATAGTTGATATTATTTCTTATACTTGGCTGCTTTGGTCTCTACCATAGCCATGGTTCTAGTACAAGAGGATGATTCACACAATGAAAATGTTATTTACTATTTGAGTCAGAGTCTTATGACCAATGAAACCAAATATATGCATGTGGAGTGTTACGAGGGAAAAACTCTCTTTGGCCAGGGTAAACAACAACAGATAGGTATGACTGCAGAAATCAACTAAATTCCAATGTATGTTATATAAACTAATGTTCAAGATAGGAAATATGTTGGCAAATATTTAATAGACAACGAATGGAAAATATTTAACAGACAGTGAATGCTTGTCATTGATGGCAAGTACAACAAAGTACAACAATGAAGATGGCATGAATATAGGAATTTTGTAATCAACAGGCAAACAAAAGATAAGTCCAGGAAGATCGAATGATTGAAGGCAACACAACATTGATAGAATGATCGAAGGGCTGTAAAGCTTGAGAGGCATTTATGATCATTGGATCCATTCAAAACTCTCGAAAGAACGAGGGTCATCAGATCTGAATGTATACAAGAAGAGATCATTGAAGAGGAGGACAGATCTCAGGCGTTATATCCAAGCGCAGGATCCAACCATCGTTGGATCAAGAAGAACCCACACGTCCTTTAAGGTACAAGGAGAAGCGGGCATAATCGCGATATGAAAAATCGCGACTTAATCTAAGCCATCAGATTAAGGTTGAATTTGGACCGTTGATCTCAGTCCATGTCAAAGTTTAATGGATCGAGAGTTGAAGAGGTCAAAGAATATTAACATCAAGAATCACGAAATCGAGATATGCGAAATCACGACTTAATCTGATCCATCAGATCAAAGTTGAATCTGGACCGTTGATTCCAGTCCATGTCGGAGTTTCGAGGATCATGTGTTGGGGATGTCAAAGAAACAATGCAACAAGAATGCCGAAATCCCGATATGCGAAATCGCAATTAAATCGCAACCGTTGAATCAAGAATCAAATATGGACTGTTGATTCCAGTCCATGTCAGAGTTTCGGGGATCGAGAGTTGGAGAGGTCAAGTAATATCATCCAGAGGAATCTTGATTTCATGATATGAAAAATCGTGACTTAGAATCAAGACCAGATCTGGACCATTGATCCAACTTCATATCAGATTTTCGTGAATCGCAACATGGAGAGGGAAAAGAAACAATGCAACAAGAATTTCAAAATCACGATGTGTGAAATCTTGACTAAATATGAACCGTCAGATCAAGATGTGATCTGGACCGTTGAGCCGACTTCTTTAGAGAGTTTCATGGATCGGGATTTGTAAATGACAAGAACATTGAACATCAGGAATGTCGAAATCGTGATATGCAAAATAGCGGAATGATCTGAACCGTCAGATCAAGTATTGATCGGAGGGTTTTTATTCTCTCTCACAGTTAACTCCTCAGTTTTGAATATGTTAGCGAAACAGATTCATGATTGTCGATTAGTTGGAATTTCAGTTGCTGAGACAGTTGTCTTCCTTTTTCCTAAGGAGATGGGAAGTTGAATCATCGTGGGTGTGTATAAAAGAAAATGAGTTAGACAGCATGAGGTTGGTTGTTCTGTATGAGAAAAGAATGAAATTGTAAGAAAAGGAGAGTGAGAGTATGCGCAGTATGAGATTTATCATATGAGAAGTGTGAGATGAAACGCATAGTAGAATAATAGAACAAGTTGAAGAAGAGAAGAATGACAGAAAAAGTTGATGCAGAGTAGACCTGCTGAACAGACAGAGGAAGAAATGAGTTGCAGAACATATAGAAGATGACCAAATGTACAGAACAAAGAAAGATTGGTAAGAATTGATGTATATGTGTAGTTGAATGTCTATATGTTCATTTATGTTTTAGGGAGGTTGGGAGGTGCTCGGGAGGACTATTTTCCTCATAGGTTCAAGTGGGAGCTTTATCACAGGAAGTTGTAGCTTCCATCTGGTTGCAGCCAAAGAAACCAGGGTGGCAGGGTGGTGCAAGGGAGAACAAGTGTTCTCTGTTATATAGGTTGGAGCCTGTGTAACTGGAATTTGGTGCTTCCATCCAGTTGGTGTTGGAACATATAGGGAGTTGGTGCTTCCTTCTAGTGGGTGCTAGAGAAACCAGGGATTTGGTGCTTCCTTCTAGTGGGTGCTAGAGAAACCAGAGAGTTGGTGCTCTCAAACAAGTTGCAGCTTGTAAAACAGAGGTGGCAGCCTCACATTGAGTTGGTGCTTAATTAAATATGATGTACAGAACTTAAAAGACTACCTATCATTTCGAAGAAGAAGAGGTTTTCTCCCTTTATGGGTTTCCTCATGAAAATCTGTCTCTGTGTATACCTTATGTGTGACTGATGCTTTTTAGTTTTACTGTCCATATGATATATAATGTGTATGATCACTTGAAGAAAGATTAAGAATATTTTAATAGATTTAAAAAAATTTAAGATCAAAGACAACTAATTCACTCGCCTCTCTCAGTTGTATTAGTAATTTCAACAATTGGTATCAGAGCGGGTTCCTTTTGTTCAAAGGTAGATCTGTAAGCTTAAACATGACAAGTCATGAAGGGACTTAAACCTCTAAGCCCCCTCTGTTTGATGGAACAAATTTTGCCTTCTGAAAGATTAGAATGAGAGCATACTTAATGGGCCTTGGGTGCTGATGTTTGGGATGTAGTAGAGACTGGATATACAAAGCCTATTATGCTAGCCTCCAAGGATGATAAGTTAGAGATTAGTTTTCAATGCTAAGGGGATGAATGCTATATTGAATGGACTTGTTGAAGTTGAGTTTGTAAAGGTGATGCATCTTGATATTGCCAAAGTAATGTGGGATAAACTTATTAACAGTTATGAAGGAAATGAGAAAGTAAAAGATGCCAAAATTCAAACATACAAATTGAAATGTGAACAACTAAAGATGAATGAAGATGAAACAATTAGCAAGTATTTTTTAAGAGTTGAAGAACTTGTAAATTCCATGAAGTGTCTAGGTGAGAAGTTTGATGACTCACTCTTAGTTCAGAAGATTTTAAGATCTCTGCCTGATAAATTTAATCCAAAAGTCCCTACAATAGAAGAATTAAATGATCTTAAAACTCTATCCATTGATCAACTTCTAGGAACTCTAACTGCATATGAAATGAGAATTAACAAAGATAAATCCAGTACTAGAGAAGCTTCTTTTAAAGCAGACAAGAATATTGATTCAGAATTAGATGATATTGAGGAAAAATTTGTGAGAAGGTTGAAGAAAGAGTCAGGAAAATATCAAGGGAAGTTTCCCTTCAAATGCTTTAACTATGGTAAGATAGGTAATTTTGTGTCTAAGTGTCCCCATCAGAAAAAGGACCAGAACTCTGATGAGGAAAAGAAGTACAAATACAATAAATATAATAAGAAGAAAAGTTTGGCTGAAAATAATGACAATTCCTCATAAGACACCAATAGTGACTCATCCTGTGAAGATAAGGCAAATGACTTCATTCTTATGGCCAAAGAGGATTATGATAATAAAAGCACAGGCAATGATGATAATGATGAAGAAGTTGTGGTTGATTTAGAAGGAGAACTGATTAGTGCACTGGAAAAAATTGATAGACTCAGAACTAAGAACAGAAAGCAAAAGCAATTGTTGACACAGTTCGAGAAAGACAGTAAAAAACCTGATGAAGACTTTGCTCTGCTAAAAGTGGAATTAGAAGAGGCAAAGAAAATAGAAGACATATTGAAACAACAATTGTCAGAGAAGAAAGTCAGGTGTGAAGCCTTAGAAGAAGAGATAGTAAAAACTAGAAAAGAAATGGAGAAATTCAAAGGATTGTATCATCAAAATCTGCCAAGTATTAAAGCCTCAAAAGAATTAACCTCCATTCTAAATCAACAAAGAAATTCAAAGTTGAAAGCTGGATTGGGATATGAATAAGGATCAAGTAGTGATCATCCAAGTAATACAGAATCTATCAAGTTTGTCAAATCCTCAAACATTGACAACAATCACTCTGCAAAAACAAAGAAGGAAAATCAGCCACCAAGAAGAAATGAAATAAAAAGCCCCTGAACCAGATTTGTAGACCAGAAAGATTATCGGCATGACAGAAGTCGACCTCCTCAAAGAAGACAGATTTTTTCAAGGTACAAAGATTTTTTCTATGGTTAATGTTTTCTCTGCTCTAATTTTGGTCACAAAGCTATAAACTGTTCTTTAAGATTTAGATATGAAGAATCAAGATATTCAATGAATAACTATCTTCCACAACAAAGATTAAGACAACCAAGGAACAAATAATCACAGATTATAAATCATGTGATGACTGGGAGAAGGACACAGGTGAAAAAAAACAATAGATATGTGCATAACAATAGTTATGATCTATTATTCAGTGAACCAGAATGCTACAATTGTCATAATTATGGTCATAAAGCTGCAGACTGTCGCTTAAGGAAATACAATTCAGATTTGATCCTCACTACTGAAAATGTCAAAGTTTGGAAGAAGAAAGTAGATGAAAAATGTGGACTAGTTCTATTATCCCAAAGGAAAAAGAAACCCTGGTATATTGACAGTGGATGCTCCAAACACATGACTGGAGACAGAAGTAAGTTTCTAACTCTAAGTGATAGCAAATCAGGAAATGTAACTTTTGGAAATGATGCACTAGGAAAGATAAAAGGAAAAGGAATTGTAAGTTTGTGTAACAGAAAAAGAAAAGATCAAGATGTGTTGTTTGTAGAATATTTGAAACATAATCTTCTTAGTGTCAGTCAAGTCTGTGACTGAGGGTGTGAAGTTTTTTTTACCTCTAAAGACTGTAGAATAAAAATTGTGGATTCGGGTCGGCTAGCTGCAAAAGGTATAAGAACAGAAAACAATGTCTATGTTTTAAAAGAAGAAGAAGAAGAATGCAACTTAAGAAAATATGATGAAAGTTGGTTGTGGCATAGGAGACTTGGTCACCTAAATTTTGATCACATAATACAACTCAGAAACAATGGGGCAGTAAAAGATCTTCCGAAGATATCAAAGCCATATGACTATGTTTGTAAATCCTATCAGATAGGAAAGATTACTCGCACTTAGTTCAAATCTAAAAACTTTCCCTCAACAGAAAAACCTTTTCATTTAGTACATATGGATCTATGTGATCCATCAAGGAAAGAAGGTACAGGAAAAGAAAATTACTTTATGTTGATTATTGATGACTATTCTAGACTAACTTGGGTTGCCTTTTTGAAAGAAAAATCTGAAGCATTTGAAAAATTCAAGGTATTTAAGGCTCTGACTGAGAATCAAACAGGAAAAAGATTAAAGGAAATAAGGTCTGATAGAGGAGGAGAGTTTAGTTCAGGGAACTTCAAAGAGTTCTGTGATAAGCATGGGATCAAAAGAGAGTACACAATTCCAAGGACTCCACAACAAAATGGAGTTGTTGAGAGATAGAATAGGTCAGTACAGAAAATGGAAAGATCAATGATGAATGAAAGGAACATACCACAAACATATTGGGTGGAAGCAATACATACAACTGTTCATATCCTTTACAAAGCTCATCTCAGACCATACAATGACAAGACCCCTTATGAACTTTGGTTTGGTAGACCTGCATCAATCAAGCATTTTAAAGTTTTCGGGAGTAAATGTTATATCAAGAACAATGATGAAACTATTGGAAAATATGATGACCGAGCTGATGAAGGTATCTTCTTGGGTTATGCTACAAATAGTAAAGGGTACAGATGCTACAATAAGAGACTACACAAGCTAGTTGATTGTATAGATATAAAAGTTGATGAAGAAATCCCAGTCAGAAATGTAAGCAATGTTGAACCAAGAACAAAAGATACAGTTGAAGATGAATATGAACAAGTCCAAGGATCAGAAAGAGAAGAGTCTGGATCAAATGAAAATATGAATATTCAAACTGACACAGATAAGCATAAATAAGCAAAATCACCTCTCAGAATTATTAGAAAGAATCATCCTAAAAATCAGATAATTGGGGATATAAATGAAGGAGTTCAGACAAGAAGGAAATTGATTAAAGACTCAGAACAATCTCATGTTGCCTTTTTATCTATGATTGATCCTAAAATTTTTGAGGAAGCTAGCCAGGAAGATAATTGGATTAGACCAATGAATGAAGAGCTTGATCAGATTGAGAAGAGAAATACTTGGGAGCTTGTCCCTAGACCTGAAGATAAGAATGTAATAGGTTCCAAATGGGTGTTCAAGAATAAAATGAATGAAAAAGGATAAGTTGTTAGAAATAAAGCCAGATTGGTCTGTAAGGGATATTCACAAGTTGAAGGTCAGGACTTTGATGAAACTTTTGCACCAGTGGAAAGATTGGAAGCTATCATAATATTTCTTGCTTATTCATGTCATAAGAACTTCAAAGTTTATCAGATGGATGTTAAGTTAGCATTTCTTAATGGAGATCTAGAGGAAGAAGTATATATGGAGAAACATGAAGGATTATCTTTGACAGATAATCCTAATTATGTTTGTAAGCTGAAGAAGGCCTTATATGGACTAAAACAAGCACCACGAGCTTGTTATTATAGACTAGAAAAATTTCTACAAGAAAAAGGGTTCAAGAAAGGTATTGTTGACAGTAACCTTTACATTAAGTCTGAAGGTGATAATTTACTAGTTGTTTTGGTTTATGTAGATGATATTATTTTTGGCTATACTAATAAATCATCTATCTAGTGGTTTTCTAATTCTATGCAAATAGAATTTGAAATGTCCATGATAGGAGAACTGTCATATTTTCTTAGTTTACAAGTAAAACAAAGCTCTGCAGGAATTTTCATTTCTCAAGGAAAATATTTGAAAGAAATGTTGAAGAAATTTCAGATTGAAGATTCTTCTACAGTTAGCACACCTATGGTGGTTGGTTGCAAGCTAAGTAAAGATGATATCTCACATATGTTGATCAGAGGACATATCTCTCTATGATAGGCAGTCTTATGTACATCACAGCATCCCATCCTGATATAATGCAAGTTGTTGGAATGATAGGTCGTTTTCAGTCTACTCCTAAACAAAGTCATTTGGTAGCTATCAAAAGGATATTTAAATACTTGAAGGGAACACTGACTTATGGTCTGTGGTATCCTAGAAATCAGAATTTCCAGTTAACTGCTTATTCAAATGCAGACTAGGCAAACTGTGTTGATGAGAGAAAAAGCACCACTGGAGGAGCATTTTTTCTGGGTGACTCATTAGTTGCATGGCTTAGTAAGAAGCAAGGATATATTTCATTATCCACTACAGAGGCAGAATACATTTCTACTGCTACTTGCTGCACACAAATTTTATGGATGATACAAACTCTTGCAGATATGAAGGTAACTTACATTGATCCCATCCCAATTCATTGTCATAACACCAGTGCTATTAGTGTCTCCAAGAATCATGTTCTTCATTCCAAGACTAAGCATATTCCTATAAAGTATCATTTTCTCAGAGAACAAGTTACAAACAGAATTGTTCAGTTGAATTATATACCTTCTACAGAATAGATTGTTGATATATTTACTAAACCATTAGCAGCGACCCCTTTTGGATATCTTCGTCAAAAACTGGGGGTTATAATTTCTTGTGTCTAATCTTCTCACCTGGTCAGGGGGAGTACATATTGAATATCTGGTGTATTTCCAAGATGCTTATAGTCGACAGGGGGAGTATGTTTTACAACAAGATTAGGGGAATAATGTTTCTTCTTTGACATTGATGTCAAAGGGGGAGAAAAGAGTTCGGGAGGAGAGTCAAGTTTGAATGCAGTCGAGTCTGAATGCATGTGGGTTCTTGTGTTGCCATCAATGCCAAAGGAGGATATTGTTGGCAAATATTTAACATACAGTGAATGCTTGTCATTGATGGCAAGTACAACAAAGTACAACAATGAAGATGGCATGAGTATAGGAAGTTTGTAATCAACAGGCAAACAAAAGATAAGTCTAGGAAGATCAAATGATCGAAGGCAACGCAATATTGATAGAATGATAAAAGGCCCATAAAGATTGAGAGGCATTTCTGATCGTTGGATCCATTCAAAATTCCTGAAAGAATGAGGGTCGTCAGATATGAATGTAGACAAGAAGAGATCGTTGAAGAGGAGGACAGATCTCAGGCATTAGATCCAAGCGCAGGATCCGACCATTGTTGGATCAAGAAGAAACCGCACGTCCTTTAAGGTACAAGGAGAAGCGGGTGTAGTCGCGATATGCAAAATCGTGATTTAATCTGAGCCATCAGATTAAGGTTGAATCTGAACTGTTGATCTCAGTCCATGTCGGAGTTTCGTGGATTGAGAGTTGAAGAGGTCAAAGAATATCAACATCAAGAATTGCGAAATCACGATATGTGAAATCGTGACTTAATCTAAGCCATCAGATCAAGGTTGAATCTGGACCATTGATTCCAGTCCATGTCGGAGTTTCAAGGATCGCGTGTTGGTGATGTCAAAGAAACAATGCAACAAGAATTTCGAAATCGCGATATGAGAAATCATGATTAAATCGCAGCCGTTGAATCAAGAATCAAATCTGGACCGCTGATTCCAGTCCATGTAAGAGCTTCAGGGATCGAGAGTTAGAGAGGTCAAGTAATATCATCCACAGGAATCCCTATTTCACGATATGAAAAATCGCGACTTAATCACAGTTGTTGAATCAAGACCAGATCTGGACCGTTGATCGAACTTCATATTGGAGTTTCGCGAATCGCAACATGGAGAGGGAAAAGAAACAATGCAACAAGAATTTTGAAATTGCGATGTGTGAAATCTCGACTAAATCTAAACCGTCAGATAAAGATGTGATCTGGACCATTGATCCGACTTATTTACAGAGTTTCGTGGATTAGGATTTGTAAATGACAAGAACATTGAACATCAAGAATGTCAAAATCGCGATATGCGAAATAGCGGAATGATCTGAACCGTCAGATCAAGTATTGATTAGAGAGTTTTTATTCTCTCTCACAGTTAACTCCTCAGTTTTGAATATGTTAGCGAAACAGACTCATGATTTCCAATTAGTTGGCATTTCAGTTGACGAGACAGTTGTCTTCCTTTGGCCTAAGGAGATGGGAAGTTGAACCACCGTGGGTGTGTATAAAAGAAAATGAGACAGACAACGTGAGGTTGGTTGTTCTGTATGAGAAAAGAATGAAATTGTAAGAAAAGGAGAATGAGAGTATGCACGGTATGAGATTGAGCATATGAGCGGTGTGAGATGAAATGTAGAGAAGAATAACAAAACAAGTTGAAGAAGAGCAGGATGATAGAAACAGTTGATGCAGAGAAGACCTGCTGAACAGACAGAGGAAGAAATGAATTGCAGAACATTTAGAAGATGACCAGATGTATAGAACAAAGAAAGATTGGTAAGAATTGATGTATCTATGTAGTTGAATGTTTATATGTTCATTTATGTTCTAGGGAGGTTGGGAGGTGCTCGAAAGTATTTTTGTCCTCAGAGGTTCAAGTGGGAGCTTGATCACAGGAAGTTGTAGCTTCCATCTAGTTGCAGCCAAAGAAACTAGGGTGGCAGGGTGGTGCAAGGGAGAACAAGTGTTCTCTGTTATACAGGTTGGAGCCTATGTAAATGGAAGTTGGTGCTTCCATCCAGTTGGTTCTGGAACATATAGGGAGTTGGTTCTTCCTTCTAGTGGGTGCTAGAGAAACCAGGGAGTTGGTGCTTCCTTATAGTGGGCGCTAGAGAAACCAGAGAGTTGGTGCTCTCATACAAGTTGTAGATTGTAAAATAGAGGTAGCAACCTCACATTGATTTGGTTCTCAATTAAAGATGATGTATAGAACTTAAACGACTGCCTATCATTTCGAAGAAGAAGAGGTTTTCTCCCTTTATGGGTTTCCTTGTGAAAATCTATCTCTGTGTATACCTTATGTGTGACTAATGCTTTTTACTTTTACTATCCATATGCTATATAATGTTGATGATCACTTGAAGAAAGATTAAGAATATTTTAATAGATTTAAAACTGTTTACGCTCAAAGACAACTGATTCACCCCCCCCTCTCATTTGTATTAGTAATTTCAACAAAATAGTCCTACCTTGATCCAACGTTCGATGATGTTCCATCGTTGAGCACTTCAACCCAAATCTTTATACCTACAACAAGTTCTCAACAAACAAGCAGAGAAAGTATATAGTGATAGTATAAAGGGGTTAGAACATTAGATAGAATAATCCATTAATAAACACTACAAACATGCCCATGGATAATAATAATATATTTGCATGATACCAATAGGATGGTAAAGGAGTATTTCTATTAATAAATGATCAGCAAAAGTGACAACATTACAGATTTCCATGCTGGCACGGTTTGAAACCACGAAACCAAGTTCCTTCCAACTGGGCCTCCACCACTTCAATCCTCCACCAAAGGTGAGATCATAGAATGGAGACAATGAGGTTCTCTCAAAAATAGGGAAACATATTGGGGGATGAACATTGTGTTCAGACTTGAGGAACAAAGGGATGCAGACTCAATATTAAGTAATTTCTCCATATTAACTTTGTTGTTAAAGTTGAATGATTTATCCTCTTTTGCATAGCTAGGAATTGTGATTTTATAGCCTTCAAAATGCAACTGAAGGACCAAGTCAGAACGTTTCCATTATATGGAAAGCCAAGGATCCTAGATCTCTTGTCCTAACATGGAAGACCGACTTCATTTTGTATTTTCTGGCACAAATATCGATGTACATGGGTTGTAGTGGAGCAACTAGTGTATACAGATGATGTATAGTGATAGGGCACGTATATGTAGAAAAATATGTATTTTTAGCTCTGGATTCATAAAAAAGGGATGCCAATTATACATAGGGAAATGGAAAAAGGCCCTTTGTGCAAGATATCAATGGTGAGGCAAATCTTGCTATAACAAATGCCCCCTAATGTGTGAGGTCAGAGGAGTATCTGGGATGGTTGAAATACATTATAAATAACCCAGGAGTGGAGTGGTAGAGAACCAGCTCGACGAACTCAATTGCTCATTACATTTTATACTGAGTTTGCATACATGGTTGTCAAGAATACACTGCAGATCCATGTGAAAAATATACCAAATAAGTTTTTGTGGACATGAATAGGCAAATACAAATGCGGTTACATGCCAAAAGTTGTCATGGTCACAAAAAACGCCCAGTAAAACCTGTCTCAAAACCAATCTGAAGATATATGTATACTCTTGAGTACAATCTAATCTCCCATGATCACTGAAGTCATATAGGTATTGGTCCAATGAAAAGGAAGCAAGAACTAAGGAAATTTGCAGCCACATAGTGATGTCTTCAAGTCTTTTACATTATCCACTAAGGGTGCAAGTATACATCATGTGAATAAAGGAGTTGTGGACAAACACAATGAGACATCGTTTGATCACCATTCATTGAGGTATACCATTAAAAAACATGAGACAACCTACCAATAATGAAAGTAGTATCAAGGCACCGAGTACATTCCTACAAGTATGAATAGAGGAGTCAGTGTTGAACACTTGAGGAATCCATTTATCAAGAGACATTGATGTATTCCCATCTGTTAATGGTGAGAGAGCCTGCCACTAATGACTGCAAGCCTCAAGGTACTCATAAAACTCTAGGTCCCATATCTAGAATAAATGAGCTGAATTCGATGGAAAGAGACCCACTGAAAGGAGAGCATTAAGGCATCTCTCATCAGTCATCATGAGGAACAAAGTAGGAGCTTCATAATTTGGTGGAGATCGGGCGAAGATCATGTTGAAGAAACAATGACCCTGTGCATCTTTCACGTGTGCTAAATGCAAGCGGTACATGAAAAAGACCCTTTGAATAGAAGCCAATGATGAAAACTGCTAAAAAAGGTGAGGAAACCACCAATAAGGCTAATGGCATCCAAGACACTACACGAATCCCAAAGTGTGAATAGATGTCTTTCCTTCGAACAAAAGGGAAACCACCCAGTCAACGACCAATGATGAAATGTCAATTGTTGGGTTCAAGGTGACCTACCAATGATGAAAGTAGGGCCAGCGTGCATGATAAGACCATAGTATCATGTGATTTTGAGACAAACTGAGGGTATGTTCAATACGCAAAGTCAAGATTTCTGAGGAGTGGCTGACACAGGTTGATAGAATTCCTTTGAACAAGAGCATGAGACATATGGTAGACTCTGGCAACATAGACCCAATGATATAACTATCAGATGCAAGAGGCATCACTAATGTTCTCTATGGTGACTGGAAGAGTAACCAGACAGTAGAGAAAACTCTGTAATGAGATCAACTTCCTAAGACGATGCTAAACCCAAAATTATGATGACACAAGGACTCACTAACTTTGTGCTCTATTCAAAGGCGACACGACTGCTGCAAAATATAATATAGTACTCCCTTCTTGCCCATAAGTTTTTTTTTTCATAACAAATGAATGCTATGATACAGAGGAGGAAATGAGTGTCGTAAGTAACCAAAATTAGTTATAGAAATGGAACGTACTTATGCTCAATGCAAGAAAATGCATGTGGGAGCTGGACAGTTGGAGTGATGTTCCCTCCAGGGTATTGCGTGTCAAATTGTGAAGGATATGAACAAGGCATTGCTTGGTTGAGGATGCAAAAACCGCTTAGGCAACGATTTATAATGCAAAGTGAGAATCGGCTAAAGGCTCAATACTGCAAGCGAGGGCATGAGATGCAATCACAAATTAACACCAAAAATGTCATTTTTTATGTTTTTTAGTCTATTTGGTGTGAAAAAGGGGTAAACTTGTGCCAAATAGACGACTTTTGAAATCCAATTTACGAGTGTGAAAAAGAAAAGTTCCCTCAACGATCTTTTCTATTTTTGGTAACGAGTTGGAAAAGAGATTAACTAAGACTCGTGACCTTTCAAATCCAATTTAACGAGTGTGAAAGGGACAAATCACTCGACAATATTTTCGGGTTTTTAGACGATTTAGAAAAGAGATTAACTAAGACTCATTTTTGGGAGTCCGCAGAGAATAAGGCCACATGTGTATGAGCGAGAAATGAATCTCATCATAAAGTCATGTTTCAAGTTATAATGGACTCCCAATCCTAAGGAAAAACATAGTATGGCCACCAAATGACAAAGGGGATCTAAGTAGGGCACCCATGTTTGGTAATTCTCTACCATTTATTAGTGACACTACTTATAACAGACAGAAGGTTCTGTGTCGCAACAAATGGGCTCATCCCTAAGGTATAAAAAATAGTAGTCGAAGGATAATGAAAAAATCCACGATGGAGTGGATACCTATCCTATATGCTAGGTTATGAAAATACATGCCCGAGGTGACGAATGGCCACTCATGACGTCGAAATCTATAAGAAAACAGAGTCAAAACTACAAAATCCAACTCAAAACCACTCTTGAATTAGTCCATTAGTTGAAAAAATAGCATGAAACTATATAAAGTGGTTAAAAATAGCTTATAAATGGTAATAAAATAAACAATTACTATATCATTTTGATTTTTACCCAAATAGTGCAATTTGGACCAAAAATACCTCCAAGATTCAAATGACGATTTTGGGAGTGTCGGGCAGTGAAATCACGAACTGTCTGGATTAGGTAACTCTACATCTCATCCTCTTAAAATTCAGTGGATTACATTTTTGAATTAGGTTTCAATTTTTTAGTTTTTGAGGACGTAAATTAGGAATTTAGTTGTACGCAGGCTTCCTTTATTTAGGTCGCCTATATGACTAAGTATACGCCTCTGTGTGAACCAAAAGGTGCATATACTAAGCCCTACGTGCGAATGTATGCAAGGGAAGCTGCATACAGGTACTCAAATGGCCAAAAAGAAGGGTTCTAACTCAAAAAGTGATTTGTCTTTTGCATAATGGTCCTTGAATGGAGAGAGCGAGAGAATGAGGAGGTAGATGTAGCTATGGATCAAGATCTGGTGGCTCAAGTAGCTCTAAAAATATGTGGCTTTTATAAGGTTTGGGATCTCAAAGGAATGAGGGCCCAAGTGAGGTTGTTGGAGATGTTGGTGCATTACTGGGATCCTGATAGCGAAAGGTTTATCCTCGATGGACAACCATTGAGGATTGAAGTAGACGACATCTACTTCTTGACTAGTCTATCATGCTAAGGAGAGGTCGTAAACCTCAAGTCACGTGGAGCACGGAGTGGGATGAAGATTGAGGAGTATATCGATGCCCATAGTGTAGTGGGGACTCCCAAGGTGGGAAGTCAACTCCCTATCTGGGAAATAAATAACATCAGCCTGAAGATAATCGTGCTTGTATTGACCAGGATTATTGGTTCATCTTCGTCACACCAGGCATCGAGGCCATTCATGTTTTACGTAGTAGAGTGTGCGAGACCCACTGTCTACGACTAGTGTACCTCCTTGCTAAATAATTTGAAAGGTCAGTTGACAAAGTGCAAACATGGGAGTAACTGAAAATTCAGGTTTTCCTCTATTCTTTGCAACTTCTTTTTCGAGTGGGTTCTAGGTCTGGGACCTAGAGTGGAGATCCTTCCTAGAGGACCACGCGATCCAACTATGGTGTGGTGGATCGAGGTCATGAGATGACAGGGGGAGGTAGGGTATCAACACCCTACAACGATGATTTTATCTTCTAGTGGCGGTGGAAAGTCATTTCTATGGATGACTATCCCTATGCGGTGATTGATTTCAGAGGAGATCCAGATATGCCACTTCCACCAGGGGCCACCTACTGTGACATAGCTAAAATGTTTTTTAAATATTTCATTTTTTTTTTTTTGTATTAAGTAACATATATATATTTTGGATGGTTCTTACATACTAACAAGGGAGATGAGGTGGTGAGAGGATAAGCGGAGAGAGTTCTACAAAATGTGCAGGGTAACCTGTCTCATTTGACATAGAGAATTCCAACGACTCAGGTAGAGGATCTACCTGAATCCATGCAGTGACAGGTGGTTGGTGTAACTAGAGCATGGGTACGACTCTTTCGACATCTCACAAATGTTGTGGTTTACTACCATGACACACACCTGGCACCACAGGCATATGTGTCGTGGGATATGTATACCAGTTGTACATTTTTATTGAGGGTTTTAGCCCCAATTTTGTAATATAAACACCATATTTTAAAATATATAAAAATGGATTTTCGGCTTTACTTATATCTTACAAAGTGTACATTGATGTGAAAAAATTCTTTTCTTTATTAATGTGATGAATTCCAATCTAAAACGTAATTATCATAGGCATCGGATACATGATTAGAACTCCTAGGAATGTGATAATATGTAATAAAATCAAATTGTCATCCTAAAAGATGTACCCGTAGGAATTGACGAAGTAAAGTAGGATCACACACGTGGTAACGGTCGTTCAACTGACATACTACTAACTGGGAATCCAGGTGAACTTCTAAACAGAGAATACCATGTGAGATAGCATCGCATAAAATTTCTATGACGATGCTATATTTGGCCACATTATTCATGGATGGCCCTAGGCATACGCCACCTAAAGACACTAGTAGAACCTCAAGTGAGTAAACCACCCAAGCGATGGAAGCCAAGTTTCATGTATGATGACTAGCTCTGTCTGCAAATCCTAGGTAGACCAAAGACTCCATTGACATCTGCCAACAAAGGGAAAACTCGATAAGAAAGACAAAGACAAAAGAAAAGGGGAAAAAATATGTATATACACTAAATTTACATTAGTATACAAAGCGTTCTGCCCAAAACTAGGGCTCAAGCATAGTATATTTTCAAGTAGATCCCATTTCTAGGCTCGACCAACTTATTCCCTTCATAATATTCTAACTCATAGGCTCCTTTTTTGAGGACACATCGCACGATGTAAGGATCGTGCCACATGGGTTTAAAATTTCCTGCCCCTAGTGGTTCTTTGGTTTGATCATACAAGAGGACCAAGTCACCCTCATCATACAACCAGGGATATATAGACTTGTCATATTGAACCTTGACACGTTTCTTATTTGCCTCAATAGTCATAAAGGTGTCTCGACGCTGCTCGTCAAGACTCTCTAGGTGTATAAGGCATCGCTCTAAATCTGAAGTGTCAAGTAGAAGCTCGACTGCCATATTAAGAGGAGGGATTTCACATTCAATAGGAAGAATCGAATCCACACTGTGCACTAACTAGAAAGGGGAAAAACTAGTGGCAGTATTAACCATGGTTCAATATGCCCAAAGTGTGGGATATAGCATGATGTGCCAATCAGACTTACTTTGACTAACAGTTTTTTGCAAAATGGTCTTGAGATGCTTGTTAAAGGCCTCTACTTTCCCATTTTACTGGGGGTAATAAGGAGATGAATGACCATGTATAAACCCTAGCTTAGATGCTAGTTCTACCATCATTTCATTCTGAAAGTGACTGCCATGATCAATGACAATCTCACTCGGGATACCGAACTGGGCGATAATTTGGTTGAACACGAAGAAGGTTGCAGTCTTCCCATCGGATTTTATGGTAGGCATGGCCTGAGAATACTTAGTAAAGTAGTTGATGACCACGATAATGTGTTGATGCCTCCCCAGCCAAAGTTGGGTTGCAATCAATGAAATCTACCCCCCACTTGGTGAAGGGACCGATGATAATGACTAGGTGAAGAGGGGCTGGATGCGAGCGCATTTTCTAAGTGAACACCTAGCAAGGGTGACACTTCTTAACTTCTTCGATATAATATTTAAATATAGTAGGCCAAAAATAAGTGGCTCGTAGTATTTTTTGGGATGTCACAAGCCCGGCTAGGTGACCACCACAAGCCCCTTTGTGGAAATTGTTTAGGACTAGCTCGACTTCCTCGTGATTCAAGCAATGACACAAGATATCATATATTCCTTGGCAATACAAAGTGTCACCGACGATGGTATATTTTTTGTCTTGGTATCTAATAAGCCATCGATGATCCCGCGAGAGATGCTGAGAGAACTTCAACATTTGAAGATATAAAACGATGTCTCCATACCAAGGGTCGGACGACAAGACAAGGAAAATGTGTTCATCCACAAATGAATCATCGTGGATAACATCCTCATATAATCATGGAAAATCGGATATTAGCTCTGCAAATAATAGTGATTTCTTGGACTTGGCCAAAGCGAAGTCGGTATCAAACTCTCATAATATGACAATCCATTTATTATATTCCCCCAATATGATATGTCTAGTAAGGACTTATTGAAATGGATTGACATCGACAACCACCGTAGTCTTTCAAACTAATATATAGTGATGTAAGTGTTGGACTGTGTGAACGAAAACCAAAGCTATATTTTCAACGTGAGAGTAATTAAGCTCAGGATTGACTAAATTTTGACTAATATAGTAGATGATGTTCTCATGGATCTCATCATCCTCTTGAACTAGAACCATACCAATAGTCTCTTCAGATGCAGCAATATAAAGCAAGTAATCTCTACTATAATCAGGAGACTTCAGCAAAAGGGCCAATACTAAGGCTTTCTTCAAAGCATCGAAAAACCCCTGGGCTCTCTCATCCCAGATAAAAGGGATGTCTTTCATTAAGAGGCGCATGAAATCCTTAGTGATATTGGCATAATTCACTATGAACCGACGTAGAAAGTTAGCTTTCCCCTGTAAACCTTCAAACCTTGAAGTTGTCTAATCATGCACGGGGGAGGCAACTAAAGTATTGTGTCAACCTTAAGAGGATCTACCATGATTCCGGTCTCGAAAAGTAAAAATCCTAAAAGATGGCCAGACTTAATGCAAAAGATGCATTTGTGAGGGTTTAACCAAATTCTATAGCAACAACATCTTTCAAAAACAAGACAAAGGTGTCTAACATGATCCACTCTCTTGCGAGAGTGAGCAATAAGATCATCAAGGCAGGCTTCGACTATGTGCTTGAGATTGTGAAAATTGAAATTCATGGAACGTTGGAAGGTTGTTCCAGTGTTTTTAAGGCTAAAAGGCATTTTCCGGTATGAAAAAGTACCCCAAGGACATATAAATGTCATCTTCTGTTGGTCCTCAGGTTTGATCTGGATTTGGTTATATCCTGAAAATCCGTCCATAAAAGAAAATATCTCGCTTCCCGCACACTCATCGAGAATCTGATCAACGAAAGGCATGGGGAAGTTATCTTTAGGACAAGCCTTGTTCAGGTCATGAAATTCCATACACACACGGATGGTTCCTTTCATTTTATTCACGGGAACGGGGTTGGATACGCATTTAGTCAAAGGAACCGGGTAAAAGGAACCAGGTAGATGAAGACAACATTAATTTGCTTCTCCACCTCTGCCTTAATAGCAGGGGCCTTCCTAGGATTTATATCTCTAAGACATTGTCGAACATGTTTAGCATCCGAATAAGTTCTAGTATCATGTTTGACAATACAAGGGTCGATCCCTAGAATCTCTTCATATGACCAAGAAAATACATCTCTAAATTCTTTGAAGATTTTGGTGTAGATCATAATTTCTTCTGGAGAACAATCCGCACCTATACTTACATTTTCAATTTTTCCAGGGGTACAAGAGATATCAATCATGATGGTAGGATAAATACTCTCCATGTTTCCTTCAAAATAAATTTCGTGCATATCAAGTGGAACTACGGTGTGACCGACTATCTCACTCAAGGTAGACTAAAAGTCATCTTCCTCGATTCTTTCAAAACTTGGGAGAAAATAATATCGATGATGCATATCGTCCAAAGGTATCTTGGAACCATTCATGGCTTCGAGGATGGCTTCATCTGAAGGAAAATTCTCATCTAAGAAATAATGATAACAAGACAACGAGGTGACCCATACAGTCCTAAGAACATGATCCTCCTCATCTGTCAGTGAGATAACAAGATCGGGATCGGAAAAATAGTCAAGAACAACTTGATATGCAATCTTTGTTGGTGATAGTGGCATATCCATGCCATCATGCGACTGAACTTCACACGACAAATTCGAAGAAGGTAGTGTCCATGGATCACTAATATAGGAAGTGTGGAAAGGAATGGAACTCCCTGCTGAAGTAGGCCTACTAGACATGGCATAAGTGTGGTGAATTGGTGTCAAGAAGTCGAAAGTACCCATGAGGGAAGAACACATTTTGACACAAATATTCTTATTTGTTGGTTGAGAATTTTTTGTCACAGGGATTGATGGTCCAACAAATGTGTTAGGACTAGATTACGCAAAGGATAACTAGTCTATGGTCACGATATTCCCTTGATGAGGAAAACAAAGTGTACGGAAAACGAACGATATGACAATGACCATAGCATAGGTCCTATTGCGACCTAGTAATAGGCTATAATCAAGAGGCACATCAACTACCTCTACCTTCACCTCTACCATCTTTCCACCTAACTAGACCGGAAAGGCAGGGAGAATACCATGAGGGTGGAAGGAATGACCGTCAAATTCAGTCAACATGTTCGATGACTTGGAAAGATTCAAAGAATAGAGAGATTTCCAAAAGACCATGGACATCACATAGGTGGTAGCACCATCATCAACAACTACACATTTAATGGTATACTTTGAATACTCTATGTGGATTTGGAAAGACAAATGGTAAGGTAAGTGAGGCTTCACATCCATGACATCAAACTTGATAACTTTTGAGCCACTAGGTTCAAGAGTTCCTAATGCATAGAGTAAGGCACTCCTCTATGAGGGACATGTCTAGAGCACCTCCAAAGCTAACATCGCACAGGGAGTTTGGCCCAGGTCCTCAATAATAGAGTAGGCTATAGCATTAGGATTGTAGGTAGAGCGCTTAAGTACTCATTTCGAAATATGAGGCAGTGGCTCTGGTTTCTCAATCTGTAAGTTCATCTCCGGAGGAGGAGGGGGAGCTTCTAGACCAGAGTTATCCTGTGAAGAGATATAATCTTGAGATTGGGTGGCTATATCAATTTTCACATCGACCATGTTGATACATACGCGATCACCATCTTCCAGTGGTGGGTTTTCACTCCCACCAGACACATTTCCGTCATTAGCATAACTAGAGGCTAAGTTTTGGTTATGTGATAATGTATTCATTAGCATAGCAGGTGGTAGATTCAAAAGCCTCGCAGCCTCCGCAAGTTTGGGGCATAAATGTATAAGGTGTTCATCGGTACAAAGTTTATAAAGAAATGTCACCTTACGTTTCTCTTTATTTCCCTCTCCAGCATTTTCATTATGCTTCCCATTATTATCTTTGTCATTGGTTTTGTTACCATTTTTCCCACCCTTACGATTGTTTCAACCTTTCCTTTTATTCCTATCTGGTTGCTGGTCACCATTTGGGTTTCTTGATAATTTCATGGAATGTACATCCACCGATTGGGTGGGTTTGGAGGACATATACAAAGCTACTCCTCTGGCAGACTTCGTTGTCGAGTCTATAGACTTTACATTGGCGAACCCTACAATGCCATCGACATGAGGTCTGGGTTTTTTCCTAGGATCGTAATTTTACCACGGTGCTTCTAGAAGAAGGTGATATAACATCCCAGACTGAGAATATATTAAATCTAATTGTTGGGCTCTAAAGATAAATTCTTCCTCATTGGAGACCTAGGAAGTAGAAACATCCTTCACGATAAAAGGGTGAAAACACTTTAGGAACCATTCAAGGAGAAATTCAGGGAGTATAGGAGTCTTAATCAACTGCCTTTGTCTATGCCACACCTAGATATGATCTAAGATATGAGTGGAGGTGTCCTGGCATAAAGTCGACAAACGTTCGAGGCCAACATCATAATGAATGGGAAATTGAAAGTGGTTGATAAATACCATCACCAACTGATTAAATGACCCATATGTCCCCTTAGGTAACTTAATATACCATTGTGAAGCAAATCCAATGAGAGTGCATTGAAACAATCGTAATCTAATACAATCATGGGAATTCGATGAGTAACAAAGGTGAAAGGTAGTGACGTGATCACTAGGGTCATCTCCATTCTTACCTTCAAACTTTGGGATGTCTGAAGGAATTTTGGTGTGTATGGGGGGCCATGTGGGATCATGAATCACTGATTTTTTCACTAACTTAGACAACTATGGGAGATTGAGTGTGGCCAGAAAACAGAGATGGGGTTGTGACATCTGGCCCCAACCTCTAGTGAAATATTGTGCTTGCGGAACTACAACCCATCCAGGATTCTAGGAAGAACCATAGCCCTTTCTAGGATTATAAGGCCCTCCTATGGGATTATTCGTATAATATGGGATAGGAATCATTCCAGCAGGAATGTTCTAATAAGGATTATGAAAATTTCCCCCAGCTAGATTAGAGCCAGGATGGGGGTTATGAAAACTTCCCCCAACCAGATTGGGTCTAGGTTAGGGGTTTTCCAAAGTGTAATACTATCCTCCTCTAGGTGGGAACCTGGAGTATTGAAGTGGATTCATCATGCTAAAATTATTGGTCAGAATCGACATCGAGGAGGTAGGGATATAGGGCGAAACTTGTCTGCCAGGTGGGTTGTTCCATCCAACCGTAGAAGGATTAGACCTGGGGTTAAGAACTGGGACACTTCCTACATTAGGATTTATTTGGGGGATATGATAACCACCAAATGGAAAAGGAGTGTAAGGAGGTGTAGTTCCCCCAAGTCCAAGGCTAGCGTTAGGGCCATCAGTTGGGATGGTAGTCGAAAACTACGAAGTGAAGTTAGGCATACCATAAGAAAATGGACTAGAATCCATATGGATGGAATGAACATTCTAACTCGGTGAGTGACCAAAACCCCCAAAAGGGTTTGAGGCAAGAGATGAATCATTAACTATAGGCTGAGCCATAGAAACTGGTATAAGCCTTTGGCACTACAACTGGTTGCAGAAGTCGAAGGGGTGCCATTAACTATAGTGTGTATGGGAGACGAAGAACTCCCAGTGTTCTGAAGACTAGAATCAATACTCATCCTTGTGGAACCAAAATTATGAAAGGTGGATGTTTGTGTACCATGCCTAAAAACTCTACGCCTTTTAGAAGGTAAGAACTCGAAAACTAGAGGTAATGATAACAACCGACGGGACTGGAGAGGAAGTTGGTACAACTTGACGATGAATTATGACTCTACAAAATAAAAACAAATATCCTAAGGCCAACTAGTAGTCAAAGATCATACCAAAAATTCAAACGACCAATATGCATGCAAATGGGCTAAAGTGGTTGAGTGGCCTCCCTCGCTAAAGAAGGTATGCTTCATCCAAGAGGGACTTGAGACTCCTTGATAATGTTTGGAGGTAACAAAATCAGTTATAGGGGTCCTTGTTGGCTTAATAACCATTCGTTCAGATCCCCCCAGAGAGGTAATCCTCCATAAAGGTTGTGTGTTGTTCGACCCCTATCTGACCCAGGGTATAAGCAGAATATCCCCTGCATGTAACCTATGAGATACGTAAGTCAAGAAACTAATAAAACACTATATAACTGATGCACAAGTGAGCAGTTGTAAGTTTGGATCATCGTATGGGAAGGGTAGAAAAGCCCAAAACCTTGAAAGAACTGCCTCTCACAGAGGTATGGGCACTAGAAAGATCCATAAATACAAATAAATCCATAGAAATATCTCTGATGCTAGGTGATTATCCAGGGGTTATCCCTTCAACTAACTTTGCACGACCTCGTGATTAACTCCAGTGTTCATAGACCCTCCTGATCTTACCAATTATATAATGGACTTCTCAACCCCCTGTCTCAGAGACATATGTTGATTTAATTTCCTTGGAGAAGTTTACTCACAAAATCCTATTCAAAAGGCACTAAATCCTATACTAGTTTGTGCACCCTAAAAAATAAAATCGTGACTAATCAATTTTAATTCAAAGCATAAATTTTATTGGCTGTGATTACTCAAAAAGGTATGGAAGTGAAACTCATGATGTTATGACTCTGCAAGAAAATAAATATGAATATAATGACAATTCTATCTTTAACTTTTTCAATGAATGATATGCATGTAAAAACAATGCAATTTTCAATTTCAACTCTGCAATTTAGAAGTAAAATGCAATCTTTCACTAAATGCACTAAGATAACGATAAAGATTCAAAAGACAAAAATGCCAAGCAATGTAAAATGCCTATTTTTTTTGTATTTTCAATATACTAAAAAAGAAAATGCATGGACTGATAAGCAACCTAATATATAAAATTCTACTATGTATAAAAGAAATAACTCAAGAAGAATACCAAGAATCTAAGAAAACAACCCAGAGTACAAGAACAAATCAAAAAATGAAAAACAAAGAGAAAGATTATGCCCAAAAATTCAACTCCAAACAGGTTTCCCGTCGACCCAGAGAATCTCAACACGCACTACAGAGACCTAAGAAGGCTCATAAATCATCAAATCCCACCCAACAGTGACTAAACCAAGCAAACAAGCAAGGGAAAGTGGTATATGCGACTGTTCAGGAGAAAAGTGTGTATATACGCAGCTTGGAGTGAGACAACACATATGTATATGTTACTGTCAAGGCAAAAGGTGGGAACGTGCTTTAAAACAAGGCCAGGCAGGGGAAAAATGTTGGAAACTCTGACCCAGACTAAACAGAATCTGTCAAGCAGTGATACGACAAGAAACACAAAGGAAAAAGAGAAATGCAAGAAGAAAAAGTACTTCAACCCTTAGAAGGAAGATCTATGTCTAGTGGAGTCACAAATTTGGTTACGAGGGAAAAAATCTCTATGGCTAGGGTAAAC